>JAXCGZ010006500.1:0-38361 GCA_037179515.1 Halocaridina rubra
TTTTGACATTTGACATTGTAATTTGTAATTAGATTAATTATCATGTAATAGCCATTTTTGATGGAATAAAGTTTTTGACTTTGACTTTGACTTTGACTTTGACATGCATTTCTACTGACCCACATTCTCTACGCACTTTTCAGGTGAAAATCCCGTTCGAGCAAGATTAGGCCAAGTCACCACTCCTGAGTCAACGATGCTGTTATGTGTTAATTACCGCACTAAAATCACCCTCAATCCTCCTAATCGTAGCCCCGCTCACGATGCTATCATGCTCAAAAGCGATCATTTTAAGCCCGAATCTTCGCCAAGGCATTGTCGAAGAGGAGGTGATAGGTGAGCTTTGAATTGTTTATTTCTCTGAACCTATATCTTTTTTTTTTCCCCCTTACAAGGGGAATGGAGCCATTGTATATGTAAGTACGTGGAATTATCAAATATATATTTCAAATATTTATTGATCCCTGTCATTTCTTTAGGCTCAGTGAGTACATAAGATGTGTGGGGTATGTGGTGGAACAGTACCTCTTGCAGATGTGCATCACTTATTTGGCATAATCTTCTTAATGAGGTCTTAAAAGCAATCTTAAAGGACCTCATTAAGAAGATTATGCCAAATGACTGGTGGGAAACTGCCTCAGAGGCTGTTGCTTAGTTACTAAACTGAACCATTTTTTTCGCTCTTTCTCGTGCGCACGTAGCTAGCGCATTTCGTATTTTTTTTACTATTATATTCAAGACGTGCTATTCCAATTTTGCTTAGTATAAATACTCATGAAAAGCGAGGTGACTATATATATATATATATATATATATATATATATATATATATATATATATATATATATATATATATATATATATATATATATATATATATATATATATATATATATATATATATATATATATATATATATATATATATATATATATATATATATATATATATATATATATATATATATATATATATATGAAGCAAAAAAAAAGGCCCATAAATAAAACACAAAAAGAAGCGAAGATGTACTATATATTACGACTGGACTCCAGTCCTCTTCAGGTACAAATGAATTGATAAATACAGAGCTGTGGATAAAGGTGGGGAGAGATGCTAGCTATGATTCCCAGGAGGATTCACGATGGGATTATCTTCAAACCTCAGGTCAGGTGGACGGTCATTTGGCATAATCTTCTTAATGAGGTCTTTTAATAATGCTTCATCCACAACGTCAGATCTCCACTGTCCATTTGATAAATTTAATGTTTCGGATTTTTCTATAATGGCTGCTTCAAGTATCTTTCTCCTATATTGGCAATTACTCTTATATAGCAATGAGGACTCACTCCAATTAATAGGGTGCCCAGTATCTCGCATATGCACAAATAAAGCAGAACTTTCAACGCCATATCGTACTGCTCTTTTATGCTCGGAAATTCTCTGGCCTAGCGAACGACCAGTTTGACCTATGTAGGATTTATCGCAGGAACAGCAATTAATTTTATAAATCCCTGCTTCTAAAGCTTTTTTATTTTGATATATGTTAATTAGTGAAGAACCAATTGTTTTGGGATAATTAAATATGAAAGGATTACTTCTGCCTAATTGATCACTAAGAATTTTAATATTTTCTAAATAGGGTATTTTAATTGTATTAGTAAAGTTTATTTTTGGCTGTTCTGTCGGCCCATTATAAAATATTTTGTTTGCTTTGTTAATTGCTTTTTCGATTACATACGCGGGATACATGAGACTTTCTAATTGTTGGCGGATTAATTTGAATTCGTATTTTAGATGATGAGTGGAACACACTCTAAGACCTCTTAGGAAAAGATTGCATGCAACAAAAGTTTTTACAGACAAAGAATGATAGCTTAGAAAGTGTATATAAGAGACAGAGAAAGTTTTCTTCCTATAGACAGTAAATGAGTATTTATTGGGTTCTCTAATAACTAAGACATCCAGAAATGGTAGCTTGCCCTCCGATTCCCATTCCGTTTTAAACTTGATGCTAGGGACTAAATCATTAAGTTTATTAAAAAATGTGTCAAATTCTCCCCAACGGGAGTCCCAATATGAAAATATATCATCTACATATCGCAACCATATCATTTCTTTGGGCTTAATACTGACTAGAATCTCTGTCTCAAAAAACTCCATATACAAGTTAGCCAGAAGGGGGGACAAGGGGCTTCCCATACTACAACCAAATTTTTGCTTGTAAAAACTACCATTAAAGGAAAATACATTATTAGTGACCCATAACTTAAGTAAATCCATGGTTTTTTCAAGACCTAGTGGAAAATGCTCGGCAAAGGGAATCAGTTTAACGCTAAGGAACTGTAAAACATTATCTACTGGAACTTTAGTGAACAGAGATTCTACGTCTAAACTAAGGAGCTTTACATTACTTAAGGGAATATTTGAGTTATTAAATTTTTTAATAAAATCTTCAGAATGTTTAAGATGAGATGAAGAAAATGAACCCAAGAAGGGGGAAAGCAGATTGCCAGCCACTTGGAAATCTTATATATGAAAGAACCCTTGCATGATATTATAGGGCGTAAAGGAATGCCATCTTTGTGAGTTTTAGGAAGACCATAGAAGTAGGGAAGGGAGGGATTGGTGACTTTATATGATTCAAGCAATTCAATATTCTTCTTGTTTTTACCAATTTTGCGAACGGATTTATAGAAATCTGCAGATATGGTGCTCAGGGGATCTTTAACTAATTTCTCATAGGTGTTTTCATCATTAAGAAGTTCCATGGCTTTATCAATATATGAATCCTTATCAAGAAGAATAATTTTTCCGTCTTTGTCCGATTTGGTTATGATAACATTCTCAAGTTTGCGCAATGACTCAATAGCGATCAGAAATCTTGTAGGAAGTGGACATTTTGATTTATTTTGCTCTAATAATGTATTCAGAAGAATCCCCTTGAGACACATTTCATTCTTTTGGAAGTTCTGGTTAGAGAAAAATTTATCAAAACCTACTATGAAATCTATATTATTCGTTTGGTCAGGTTTGAGAGCAAAGGATAAACCAAGATTCAGTACATGATGTTGAATAACGGTAAGGGGTTGTGACGATAGGTTCATAACATTATTATGAGTTATTAGATTATTCCAAGTACTACTGTTAATAAGTTTCTGTAATTTCCTGTTTAGGATATTGGAGTGAGTCACATTACTACAAATGGCATTGCTCAAAACAAAATAAGAAAGAAACTTGTACATACCATCATCTCTGCAAAGTAGACGAAGGGACTCATTCAAGGTGCTTATGTTTCTCCTAATGACATATATGTCCTGTTTGGTGGTTTCAATCCTTTCTAGTAGAAAGAGGCGGCTGGAATCAGGAAAAGGATCACTTCCAATTGTCCATCTTGTCAACCCATACATTTTAGGGATAACTTGTTCTCTCAAACACTCCTCAAGGAAGTGTTTCTGGTTTTTCCTCCTGTGCAAACCATAGACAAGCCGTTCATATCTTCGGAAGATGGGTTTCAGTTCGGGAATATAGTAAAAGATATATGGGAGTCTATAAAAATCCATAATGGGCTAATATGCAAAATAAACTGTTATATCAGAGCACAATATGAAGCAAAAAAAGGCCCATAAATAAAACACAAAAAGAAGCGAAGATGTACTATATATTACGACTGGACTCCAGTCCTCTTCAGGTACAAATGAATTGATAAATACAGAGCTGTGGATAAAGGTGGGGAGAGATGCTAGCTATGATTCCCAGGAGGATTCACGATGGGATTATCTTCAAACCTCAGGTCAGGTGGACGGTCATTTGGCATAATCTTCTTAATGAGGTCTTTTAATAATGCTTCATCCACAACGTCAGATCTCCACTGTCCATTTGATAAATTTAATGTTTCGGATTTTTCTATAATGGCTGCTTCAAGTATCTTTCTCCTATATTGGCAATTACTCTTATATAGCAATGAGGACTCACTCCAATTAATAGGGTGCCCAGTATCTCGCATATGCACAAATAAAGCAGAACTTTCAACGCCATATCGTACTGCTCTTTTATGCTCGGAAATTCTCTGGCCTAGCGAACGACCAGTTTGACCTATGTAGGATTTATCTCAGGAACAGCAATCAATTTTATAAATCCCTGCTTCTAAAGCTTTTTTATTACCCTCCACACTCTCTTTGTCCCAGCCAACTAGGGAGGGGCTCTTTACACAATTATTAAAAGTAAATAAACCAACAGATGTGCAAGCAATGATGAGCCCTTAATAATAATAATAATGATGATGATGATAATAATCTCCACAATCATCATCAAAGGAAAATTATTGTTGTCAATAATAATAATAATAATAATAATAATAATAATAATAATAATAATAATAATAAGATCTAAGGAGAATTATTGGAATAGACATCATGAAAGTAATGCAGAGGTATATTAAAACCCAGCAGAGAGCTGGATATTCATTACACATCTTTTATAATCCCTTCACATCTGACTGGTCATTACACTCTCCATCTCTGTTTCTCTTTACAACCTGATAAAGTCTGTTTTATTCTATAATTTTTTGGCCCATCCTGGTGTCACAATAATCCTTAAAAAAAATATATACATATATATTTATTTTTAAATTTTTTTTAAAAATTTTATTTAGTTTTTTTTTTGGCCAAAAAAAATCCGCGATACAGTGAAAACGCAAACCAAGAAACGCTATACAGTGGGGGATCACTGTATATATATATATATATATATATATATATATATATATATATATATATATATATATATATATATATATATATATATATATATATATATATATATATATATATATATATATATATATATATATATATATATATATATATATATATAGTGTTCCCCCCTATCGCGGGGGTTCTTTTCCGGGACCCGGCGCGAAACAGGAAAATCGCGGAGCAGGATCAGCCTATATGTACATAGATATTTTAATTTATTTTTACATTTACACCGTATAAACTGTATAAACCTTCCCTGTACTGTTAACAAACCACCCTTTACTTCATAAATAACAGCATGCAAGCGTAAATTTATATGACATACTCATGTACATAAGTATTTTACAATTATTTTTACGTTTACTGTATAAACCCTCCCTGCACTGTTAAAAAACCACCCTTTACTTTATAAATAACAGCATGCAATGTAAATTTATATGTACGTGATAGGTAAACTTACCTTATCTGTTATGGTTAACATTTTCCTTTGCCGCTTAGGCTCACTACAAGAAGCCTTAGAAGATGAAGGATGCTTGGGAGGCATTGCAAAGGTTAAAATATGCGAGTAAAAAATCACAAGCAAAACATATTAATAATAATAAGCACAACGTGAACGGCGCACACGAGTGAGGCGAGACAATGGAAGATGGTGGAAGCCTTTGTCCGAAACGCTGATAGCGGTATCGTATTTTACATGTTGTAATACTGTTAGTATTTATGTTTGTTACTATTTTTTAATGTTTTATTATTCTTAGGCTAAGAAATACGTTTTTTTTATCAATAAAATCATGAAACTACTGGAAGTATAAATATATATGCTAGCTCACGTAGCTGCAGCCCCAGTACATTGTATGCTATCGAACACAAGCAAAACGTTTAATAAGCACAACGTGAACGGCGCACACGTGAGTTAGACTGAACGAGCCTTTGTCCGAAACGCTGATAGTGGTATCGTATTTTACATGTTGCAATACTGTTAGTATTTATGTTTTTTACTATTTCTTACTGTTTTATTATTCTTAGGCTAAGAAATACTTTTTTTTAATCAATAAAATCATGAAACTACTGGAAATATAAATATATATGCTAGCTCACATAGCTGCGACCCCTATACATTGTACGCTATCGAACACTATTTCGCATGATGCAATACTGTGAGTTTTACTGTACGTACGTATATCATTCAGTTATTAGTACAATGTATATTAATTTAAAATTCATTTACTTATTTGATGATTGTACAAAATCTATTGTATTTATTTATTGTAATTTGGACCAAATATTCCTTTTGTAAAGATTATACTTTTGAAAAGAGGTGGTCAATAAACGTATCTATCTATCTATCTAAATTTCTGTTTTTTACTATTTTTTATTGTTTTATTATTCGTAGGCTGGGAAATAATTTTTTTTATCAATTAGATAATGAAATATGTTTTTTTCAATAAAAAATGAAAATACTGAGAATTTTTATTTTTTTAATATTTTAATATTTTTGCATATACCCACAAAATAAAATAATAATTTGCCAAAAAAAAAAACCGTGCTACAGTGAAAACGCGAACCACAAGAAAAGCGATACAGGGGGGGGAACACTATATATATATATATATATATATATATATATATATATATATATATATATATATATATATATATATATATATATATATATATATATATATATATATATATATATATATATATATATATATATATATATATATATATATATATATATATATATATATATATATATATATATATATATATATATATATATATATATATATATATATATTATTTATTTATTTATTTCCTCTTTTTCAGGGGTGCTGACATTAATGAAGCTAACCAAGCTTCAGATGACAGCCAGGATGCTGCCCGCTTCTTCACAGCTTCACCTCCAGATCAACCTTCAACACCACGTTCAAGAACTAGCAGGTAGAATATAATTTTTTCATTGGGAATGTTTTTATGAGGAAGAAGGCTGAAATCAATATTAATGTTGATAGTATACTCCTAAATAGTACAGTGGTAATGCATTGATTTTGAATTCGTGAGGTTTGCAAATCGAGCCTCATCTAGGCAAGAGAGTTTAAGCTGTTTATAGGGGCAGTTACTCCTTCGGCTAGACACCCCATTAGGGTGTTGGGACTTGCACTGGCTGATGCCCACCAGAACAGGGGCGATGCCTCGGATAGGAGGGCTGAAACCCAGCAAACTTTAACTTTAACTTTATGCATCTTCATTAATGCAGTATTGTGGTAAAAGTATGTTAAATACTATGAATTTTTATTCGCTTCTTTTTGGTTGGGACGCTCGACTCGGATAGTGACAACCTTGTGTTCGATCCAACCAGGGGGCAATGAGAAGGGCATCCTGACTTAATATCCCATTTCAAACAAGATTTTCTCCATCCTCGCTCAGATGGGGAAAAAGTAGTTCTAAGCTTTGAAAGTTGATATAAAAATCTCTCACATAATGTAAAAAATTTAATAAAAGCAGTCTAAATGGTTTGAGAAACTTATAATATTGTAGCTACGTTTTTTTATTTTTAAAAGAATATATGATATTTTTTTGCAACTGCAAGAGACATTATTTACACAGTATATTTATTAATATACAATATTACTGATTTTTGTTCTAGGAAGAATGAGTATTATATCTGGTCCTGTAAAGTAGATTTTTGTTAAAATTGCATTGGAACATATTAATATTACATTCTTGTTAAAATTGCATTGTTACATTGATACTAAAATTAGATTTTTGGTAAAATTACATTGAGTTAATAATACTGAAATAATTTTTTGTAAAATTGCATATTCTTACATTGATTCAGAAATAAAAATTTTTCTAAAATTGCATAGATTCATTGATGCTAAAATTACATTGGGGAAATATTGCATGGTACATTTACACTAAAATTACTTTTTTTGTGAAGTGTATAATCGAATTGCTCTCCATAAATTGTTACATCATATGTTTGTCAGAACCATATGAAATATAAATTTCTTAAAAGATTAATCATTTATGGATTGATTTTTCTGCATTTACCCTAACAAGGTTGGTTGTACTGGTACCATACTTGTACGGATGTGTATAGTAAGTAAAGCTATCTGGTACACATGTTCAAGTTAGTTAAGTCGTCTTCAGCCTGTATCTTGCAAATCATAAGTGTTCTGCAGTTATTACCAAATTTTCCTTTGTATGGATTGCACTAAGCACATAAATAATGCCATACCAACTACCTTATATAGGTTGCAGTTTGTTTTCTAAGATATTTAGTAATTTGAATTTTTTTTTTTTTTTTTTCAAAAAAATTCGATGAAGAAACATGGAAGATAATGCCTTGACTGTTCCTTAAGTTGCCTGACCAAACAGCGCCAATCTTTATGGAAGCCACTCTTGATTCCGGGCTTTTCCACAGACCGCTTTGGGAGTGTATGTTGTGTTGTTGTCCTATGCGGTTGTAAAAAGTGACTTATTGGGATAGGAAAGCAAAGGAGTGGAAGACTCGAAATTTCTTTTTCCTTGCAGCTGATAGAAGGATTACGGATTTCTTGCCTCCGTTTTTTGTACAGTTGTGACCACCTGGCTTCAGCAGCATATGGTGTCATGTTTGAAAAAAAAACTTATATGACTCACTGTATATTGTTGTTGATGAGGTGTTATTTTATAGACAGTTAATGAAAGCAGAATAATTTCACTTGTGTATTAGTGAAGTACAGCTTTAGCAGTCTCATAACAGCACTTTAGATATGTGACATATTATTTGGTTACTTAGGTATTAACAATCAATTACTTGGGTACACAGGTTTTATCTCACAGATGTTATTAATCACTTATTTAGTTATTGTCCTGTGTTTATAAGTAGATGAAAATAATTCTTGGTGAATGTATAGAATAGCCTTAAGTGATATATCTAAGATTCATACCATTAAGCATATGCACGTAAATTTTTGAAGTATTAACTTTATCCTGGTGGTGATTAAAGAAAGAAAGCTTCCTTTGTATTTCTTGCTTGTCGTAGAAGATGACTAAAGGAGATACCGTTTTGGGTGAGAAATAATTTCACTTTGCTCGTATGTCAATTATCCAGAGATACTCATTCTTAATTATACTTCGCAAGATTCCTGAATACTTACACTTCAAAAGGGTAATTCTGTCCCTAATGGGAGCAATGTTTCCATACCATCGTCTTTTTCCAAGGAAGTTCTTTCATCAGTGTATATTTAATTGTTCAACGATGGAAAACAATACAGAAAAAAAACCCGCTATATTTTGGGTCATTAATGGACCCCTTCTCAAGCACAAGTGAGTGTAAAATAACAAGGGAGTAAAAACAAAATGGACTAAGGAGACCTGAGGGAATTAAAACTTAAAAATAGTAAGTCAGGACTAATCCAAAAGAAATAATGCCCTCAATCAAAGAAAACTGACAAAATTATTTATAAGTCATTAACAATAGAATATGTTCATCTCTAATTACGAATATAGATCGGTAAGTAGATAACCCCTTTAATATAAAAAAGCTTTTCTGGTATAAATATTAATTTTAGGATTATAACTATTGTTAGTTGTATTATTATTAGCATTATATCTGCCACCATGTTCATATTACAGTTTCCCCAACCTATGGTGTAGTTGGTAGCGCCTTGGCTTAGTAATTATAAGTCCAAGGTTCAAATCCCATTCGGGGTAAAAATGATTCATGTTTTCACATGTGGAAATGTGCTTATTTGGTTATTGTTGGTCCCGAATGAGATTGGGAGTTGAATTAAATGTGAAAAGAAAACCACGAGTGAGGTTGGGGAAATTATAATATGAACATAGTGACATTCAGATAGAATGCGTTCATTCCTAGTATAGCAGATATAAGCTGTAAGGTTTGTTTCCCTTCAACCTTCTGTGGTGTAGTTGGTAGAGCCTTGGCTTAGTAATTATAAGTCCCAGGTTCAAGTCCCGGTTGGGTAAAAATAATTCATGTTTTCACATATGGTAATGGGCTTATTTGGTTATTGTTGGTCCCGAATGAGATTGGGAGTTGATTTAAATGAGAAAACGAAACCACGAGTGAGTTTGGGGAAACTGTAATATGAACCTAGTGGCATTCAGATAGAAAGCGTTCATTCCTAGTATAGCAGATATAAGCTGTAAGGTTTGTTTCCCTTTAACCTTCTTTGGTGTAGTTGGTAGAGCCTTGGCGTGTGCCAGGTCAGCCGGTTGGGGTAAAAATGATTCATGTTTTTGCATATGGGAATGTACTATTTGCTTATTGTTGGTCCCGAATGAGATTGGGAGTTGAATTAAAGGCGAAAATAAAACCATGAGTTAGGTTGGGGAAACTGTAATATGAACATAGTGGCATTCAGATAGAGTGTGTCCATTCCTAGTATAGCAGATATAAGCTGTAAGGTTTGTTTCCCTTTAACCTTATGTGCTGTATTTGGTAGCACCTAAGCTTAGTAATTATAAGTCCCAGGTTCAAGTCCCGGTTGGGGTAAAGATGATTCATATATATATATATATATATATATATATATATATATATATATATATATATATATATATATATATATATATATATATATATATATATATATATATATATATATATATATATATATATATTATCAAATAAGCACATTACATATGTGAAAACATGAATCATTTTTTTTTACCCCGACCGGGACTCGAACCTAGGACTTATTATTACTAAGTCAAGGCGCTACCACTACACCACAGAAAGTTAAAAGGAACCCAACCTTATAGCTTATATCTGCTATACTTAGGAATGAACGCATTCTAACTGAATGCCACTATGTTCATATTACAGATTCCCCAACCTCACTCGTGGCTTCATTTTAGCATTTAATTCAATTCCCAATCTCATTCGGGCCATGAAATTATCAAATAAGCACATTACATATGTGAAAACATGAATAATTTTTTTTTTTTACCTCGACCGGGACTCGAACCTAGGACTTATTATTACTAAGTCAAGGCGCTACCACTACACCACAGAAGGTTAAAAGGAACCCAACCTTATAGCTTATATCTGCTATACTTAGGAATGAACGCATTCTAACTGAATGCCACTATGTTCATATTACAGATTCCCCAACCTCACTCGTGGCTTCATTTTAGCATTTAATTCAATTCCCAATCTCATTCGGGCCATGAAATTATCAAATAAGCACATTACATATGTGAAAACATGAATCTTTTTTTTTTTACCCCGACCGGGACTCGAACCTAGGACTTATTATTACTAAGTCAAGGCGCTACCACTACACCACAGAAGGTTAAAAGGAACCCAACCTTATAGCTTATATCTGCTATACTTAGGAATGAACGCATTCTAACTGAATGCCACTATGTTCATATTACAGATTCCCCAACCTCACTCGTGGCTTCATTTTAGCATTTAATTCAATTCCCAATCTCATTCGGGCCATGAAATTATCAAATAAGCACATTACATATGTGAAAACATGAATCATTTTTTTTTACCCCGACCGGGACTCGAACCTAGGACTTATTATTACTAAGTCAAGGCGCTACCACTACACCACAGAAGGTTAAAAGGAACCCAACCTTATAGCTTATATCTGCTATACTTAGGAATGAACGCATTCTAACTGAATGCCACTATGTTCATATTACAGATTCCCCAACCTCACTCGTGGCTTCATTTTAGCATTTAATTCAATTCCCAATCTCATTCGGGCCATGAAATTATCAAATAAGCACATTACATATGTGAAAACATGAATCATTTTTTTTTTTTACCCCGACCGGGACTCGAACCTAGGACTTATTATTACTATAAGGTTGGGTTCCTTTTAACCTTCTGTGGTGTAGTGGTAGCGCCTTGACTTAGTAATAATAAGTCCTAGGTTCGAGTCCCGGTCGGGGTAAAAAAAAAATGATTCATGTTTTCACATATGTAATGTGCTTATTTGATAATTTCATGGCCCGAATGAGATTGGGAATTGAATTAAATGCTAAAATGAAGCCACGAGTGAGGTTGGGGAATCTGTAATATGAACATAGTGGCATTCAGTTAGAATGCGTTCATTCCTAAGTATAGCAGATATAAGCTATAAGGTTGGGTTCCTTTTAACCTTCTGTGGTGTAGTGGTAGCGCCTTGACTTAGTAATAATAAGTCCTAGGTTCGAGTCCCGGTCGGGGTAAAAAAAAAATGATTCATGTTTTCACATATGTAATGTGCTTATTTGATAATTTCATGGCCCGAATGAGATTGGGAATTGAATTAAATGCTAAAATGAAGCCACGAGTGAGGTTGGGGAATCTGTAATATGAACATAGTGGCATTCAGTTAGAATGCGTTCATTCCTAAGTATAGCAGATATAAGCTATAAGGTTGGGTTCCTTTTAACCTTCTGTGGTGTAGTGGTAGCGCCTTGACTTAGTAATAATAAGTCCTAGGTTCGAGTCCCGGTCGGGGTAAAAAAAATGATTCATGTTTTCACATATGTAATGTGCTTATTTGATAATTTCATGGCCCGAATGAGATTGGGAATTGAATTAAATGCTAAAATGAAGCCACGAGTGAGGTTGGGGAATCTGTAATATGAACATAGTGGCATTCAGTTAGAATGCGTTCATTCCTAAGTATAGCAGATATAAGCTATAAGGTTGGGTTCCTTTTAACCTTCTGTGGTGTAGTGGTAGCGCCTTGACTTAGTAATAATAAGTCCTAGGTTCGAGTCCCGGTCAGGGTAAAAAAAAATGATTCATGTTTTCACATATGTAATGTGCTTATTTGATAATTTCATGGCCCGAATGAGATTGGGAATTGAATTAAATGCTAAAATGAAGCCACGAGTGAGGTTGGGGAATCTGTAATATGAACATAGTGGCATTCAGTTAGAATGCATTCATTCCTAAGTATAGCAGATATAAGCTATAAAGTTGGGTTCCTTTTAACCCTCTGTGGTGTAGTGGTAGCGCCTTGACTTAGTAATAATAAGTCCTAGGTTCGAGTCCCGGTCGGGGTAAAAAAAAAAAAAAATGATTCATATATATATATATATATATATATATATAATATATATATATATATATATATAATATATATATATATATATATATATATATATATATATATATATATATATATATATATATATATATATATATATATATATATATATATATATATATATATATATATATATATATGAGTGTGGGACTGAGACAGGGATGTGTGATGTCACCATGGCTGTTCAATTTGTATATTGATGGAGTTGTAAGAGAGGTGAATGAGCGAGTGCGTGGTCGAGGTTTGAGAATGGTAGATGGGGATGATAACGAGTGGGAGCTGAATCAGTTGCTGTTTGCAGATGATACTGTGGTTGTGGCAGATTCAGAGGAAAAGCTGTTTCAGTTAGTGTCAGAATTTGGAATGGTGTGTGAGAGAAGGAAGTTGTGAGTGAATGTGGGAAAGAGTAAGGTTATGAGGTGTACAAGAAATGAGGATGGTGCAGGATTGAATGTTATGTTGAATGGAGAGACACTTGAGGAGGTTAATCAGTTTAAGTATTTAGGCTCGGTTATAGCTGCAAATTGTGGAGTGGAAGCAGATGTGTGTCACAGAGTGAATGAAGGATGTAAAGTGTTGGGTGCATTGAAAGGAGTGATGAAGAATAGAGGGTTGGAAATGAATGTTAAGAAAGTTTTGTATGAGAAAGTGGTTGTGCCAACTGTGATGTATGGATCAGAGTTATAGGGTATGAAAGTAAGTGAGAGACGGAAACTAAATGTGTTTGAGATGAAATGCCTGAGGAGTATGATTGGTATATCTCGATTGGATAGGGTTAGGAATGAAGTGGTGAGAGCAAGAACGGGTGTGAGGAGAGAAATTGCAGCCAGAGTAGATATTAATGTTCTGAGATGGTTTGGCCATGTGGAAAGGATGGATGATGAAAGGCTGCTGAAAAAGGTGATAAATGCGAGAGTTGATGGGAGAAATGCTAGAGGGAGGCCTAGGTTTGGATGGATGGATGGAGTAAGGAGAGCCCTGAATGATAGGAGGATGGATGTGAGGGAAGCAAGCGAGCGTGCTAGGAATAGGAATGAGTGGCGAGCGATTGTGACGCGGCTCTGATGGGCATCTGCTGTTACCACGGGGCTGCATCTTACAGAGGTAGCCCTGTGGTAGGGGCGGTAGGAGGAGCTGGCAGTTGTGAAGCGACACAGGTTGTGGAAGAACCGGGAGGATGGGCTGTGGCACTCCAGCAGTGCCATCTGAACGGTCGCTAGCTCCCTCGTCATTGCCCATAGAGCAAAGTAATCCCCCTATTTGTTTTCCTTTCTTGATGTTGGCTACCCCCCAATTAAAGGGGGAAACAGCCAAGGTAAATGAATGAATGAATATATATATATATATATATATATATATATATATATATATATATATATATATATATATATATATATATATATATATATATATATATATATATATATATATATATATATATATATATATATATATATATATATATATATATATATATATATATATATATATATATATATATATATATATATATATATATATATATATATATATATATATATATATATATATATATATATATATATATATATATATATATATATATATATATATATATTTTATATATTATATATATATATATATTATATATATATATTTATATATATATATTTTATATATATATATATATATATATATATATATATATTATATATATATATATATATATATATATATATATATATATATATATATATATATATATATATATATATATATATATATATATATATATATATATATATATATATATATATATATATATATATATATATATATATATATATATATATATATATATATATATATATATATATATATATATATATATATATATATATATATATATATATATATATATATATATATATATATATATATATATATATATATATATATATATATATATATATATATATATATATATATATATATATATATATATATATATATATATATATATATATATATATATATATATATATATATATATATATATATATATATATATATATATATATATATATATATATATATATATATATATATATATATATATATATATATATATATATATATATATATATATATATATATATATATATATATATATATATATATATATATATATATATATATATATATATATATATATATATATATATATATATATATATATATATATATATATATATATATATATATATATATATATATATATATATATATATATATATATATATATATATATATATATATATATATATATATATATATATATATATATATATATATATATATATATATATATATATATATATATATATATATATATATATATATATATATATATATAGTGTTGCCTCACTTATCGCGGTAGTTCGTTTCCGGGACCCGCCGCGAACCAGGAAATCCGCGAAGTAGGATCCGCCTATATGTACATAGATATTTTAATATATTTTTACGTTTACACTGTATAAACCCTCCCTGCACTGTTAAAAAAACACCCTTTGCATTATAAATAACAGCAAGCAACGTAAATTTTTATGAAAGTGATAGATAAAATTACAGTGAATGAGGTGATAATGACGTGACATACATATCATTTACAATTATTTTTTCGTTTACGTACTGTATAAACCCTCCCTGCACTGTTAAAAAAAACACCCTTGACATTATAGATAACAGCAAGCAACGTAAATTTTTATGAAAGTGATAGATAAAATTACGGTGAATGAGGTGATAATGACGTGACATACTCATTTATAATTATTTTTTCGTTTACGTACTGTATAAACCCTCCCTGCACTGTTAAAAAAACACCCTTTACATTATAAATAACAGCAAGCATCGTAAATTTTTACGAAAGTGATAGATAAAATTACGGTGAATGAGGTGATAATGACGTGACATACATACTCATTTACAAATTATTTTTTCGTTTACGTACTGTATAAACCCTCCCTGCACTGTTAAAAAAACACCCTTTACATTATAAATAACAGCAAGCAACGTAAATTTTTATGAAAGTGATAGATTAAATTACAGTGAATGAGGTGATAATGACGTGACACACATACTCATTTACAATTATTTTTTCGTTTACAACTGTATAAACCCTCTCTGCACTGTTAAAGAAACACCCTTTACATTATAAATAACAGCAAGCAACGTAAATTTTTATGAAAGTGATAGATAAAATTACAGTGAATGAGGTGATAATGACGTAACACACATACTCATTTACAATTATTTTTTCGTTTACGAACTGTATAAACCCTCCCTGCACTGTTAAAAAAACACCCTTTACATTATAAATAACAGCACACAACGTAAATAAAAAAAAAATGAAAATACTGAAATTTTTTTTTTAAATATTTTAATATTTTTGCGTATACCCTTATATTATATATATATATATATATATATATATATATATATATATATATATATATATATATATATATATATATATATATATACATTATATATTTATATATTTATATATTTATATATTATTATATATATATATATATATATATATATATATATATATATATATATATATATATATATATATATATATATATATATATATATATATATATATATATATAATATATATATATATATATATATATATATATCTTATATATTATATATTATATATATTATATATATATTATATATATATATATATATATATATATATATATATATATATATATATATATATATATATATATATATATATATATATATATATTATATATATATATATATATATATATATATATATATATATATATATATATATATATATATTATATATTATATATATATATATATATATATATATATATATATATATATATATATATATATATATATATATATATATATATATATATATATATATATATATATATATATATATATATATATATATATATATATATATATATATATATATATATATATATATATATATATATATATATATATATATATATATAATTTTCATTAAAAATTTGTATTTTTCCATTGTACTTTAGTGACAGCAGTTGCCGTGGCTACGTCCATCAGCAGCCAGAACGTAAAGTTTCGGTCGCCTTTGTGGATGCCAAACCTCCCAGACCTGATGATTTTTTCATGCCTGAGATCCCCTTCTCAAACCTGCTCACCTCAGCTTTTGAAGTACCTCAGGAAAAGAAGACAGAAAAGCATGAGGGTGCTGCCACGCCCCATCCTGCACAGGATAAAACTGCACAGGTGAAAAAGCTTTTTTCATTTACAGTTTTTAGATAGAATCTGTATTTTTGAAAATGACGTAGGGAACTAGTAGAAAAGAGAAGGAAAAATGAATGGAAACTACGTTGAGGAAAGCGAGCCGTTCCTAGAAGGGTCAACATGCCCTATAATATTTATAAATTCTAGTAACACTATATGGAGGCCTTGATAGCTTAGTGATTGAGTGTACGATTTGGAAAGCAACTGCTTCGTAGTTGATTCCTCTGTTGGGCTATAGGAAGTGTGTCCATCCTTAATCCCCCTTATAGTTGCAGGATGTCTGTGTCCACCCCATATGATTGGGAAATAATTATGACATGTGAAGCAATGCATAATGGTAATATTGAATCAAATTTTTAAAAGATAATGTCCCCAGTATTAGTATTTAGAATGGAAGAACTCCACACATGTGTTCTCTGTGTTTGTCATTGGAACCAACATAAAGGTACTGTATAGAAGAATGGTTGGCTGGTCGTTCCTCTTTCCCTGATGAGGCCAATCTGCTTAGGTTTGTGGTTTTTGGGAAATAGTTTCAGAATATATTTATATCTAGTGATACCAATTTTAAGAATGAAATTGCAAAACACAACCTCTCGTATATGCACCTTTTTATGTCATAGTATATGCCTCCATATGAATGGGGGTAGACACAGACATGTTGAAGCTGGGTAAGTAAATCTTAATTTAATAAAACAATTGTAAGAAAGTTCACTTAATACACATAGATAAAGTTACTGTTTTTGTTTGTTTGTTTTGTTTGTATTCGTTCAGACTTAGCCCTGGGCAGTGCAGGGAGAAATGTTCATTCCTACCTTATTTTTTCCACTGTTACATTACAATAATTAGTCCCGATTGGTTTGAGCTGTAGCAGGAAAGTGACTGAAGAATAATGACCCATAATAAACTTACAAATAGATGTCACTAAGATAAATTTTTTATTTTAAAAGAAGGCTGATGAATCTGCCGTGGCAGTGAAGCAAAAAAATCCACGTTGATTGGTTCAAGGGACATGTGACGTCAGAGTAAATCAGCGTTGATTGGTTGTAGACTATGACGTCATAATAATTGTCTGTTCTTGTAACTGATGGCTCGGTCTTCCAATATACTCTTCTGTATGTTAGATATTACTTACGGGAACCATTTGTAACGTTATTATGGGTCATTATTTTTCAGTCACCTTCCTGCTACAGCTCACACCAGTCAGGACTAATTATTGTAAAGTAGTAATGGAGAAAATAAGGTAGGAATGAATATTTCTCCCTTCTCCACTGCCCAGGGCAAAGTATGAACTTATAGGCTATAGTCCATATGCTATTAGTAAATATAATAGGGCATGCTGACCCTTCTAGGAATGGCTCACTCTCCCAGACGTTGCTTCCATTTGCTGTGGCTGCTTTATTGTGTTTTTTTCTCAGATTTGTTGGATGTGAGCTTTTGCCCATATCAAAGCCTAAGCTTTTGAAGACATTGTCTTCTCTTAGACCTCGCCCGCATGTTAGGCTGTACCCAGTATAACCATTCCTAGCACCCATTGGTTGGATCAAACCAGCGTTAGTAGATTCCCAATTTGTGCACTGTACCACTGAGCCTGCTCTGGAGACAGATAGCTATACTAAGGATATCACTACTCTCTACTTGTTATCACCAATTACCTCTGATTATGAGTGAATTCGCATATGCTATCTTGGAGATTTTAGTTTGAAACATAGGGGTAGGTAGCAGATGTTGTTTTAAAGATAATTTGATATGATCGTCTAAAAACGAGTAACCCCCAGAACTCCATTTAAAGTTTAATAATTCTTTAAAGGGTTAGATTAGATTAGGTTATGCTAGGTGACTTACCCTAAGCCTAAAATGTATTTATTTTTCTTGCTTTCAGGAGAGAATTGCTGGTGGAGCAGCTGGAGGACATGCTCACCCAGATACTGGAGAGAGAATAGTTATGACAGCATCGGATGGCTCTCATAAGTCAACCACATCTGCTCAGTTGAAAGATGAATCTGATTTTGTTATGGTAGAATTGGTAAATTTATAAGGTTTATGTCTGCATTAAATGGCTTTCGCTTTTAGAGATCAAAATTCATGGTAAAGGATTTTAAGGATATATGTAAAATATTATCGAGAATGTAGAAAGAGTTATAGATATATTATTTCCTATCAACAGAAAACCCCGTTTGCTATGCCGAGCGACGTTGGGAGTGACCTTGGTGCTTTCTATCGGGAGTGCCAAAGTGCACCACCTCTACGTATGTTTGCGGATACTCCTGAAGACGAAATTAGTGATCTAGCTGAGCAGCTGTTGAATTTTGAAGCTAGCATCGATGACTACAATGAACTGGTGAAATCTTTTCATTCAGACAGTCCGAACAGTCCTGATTAGATAAGCAGCTCTCAGAATTTTTCTTTTATGTTATATCATAAGTAGGAAACTAACTTGTCCAATAATTTAAAAATTTTCACTACTGGATTGTAAGGTTTTGTATAGATGCGACTGCTAGATTCTTTCAATTGAATAATGATAATTTTTAAATATGTAACTCTTCATGGACTGATGAATGGTGTTCAGCTCTGTACAAAGGTAAATTGAGGAAATTGATGTTTCAATTGCTTCAGCTAAAATGGGAATGTAATTGCTGTGTGTCTTTTGATATTTTATATAATGACATGTTCCATAAATCTAATATTTAATGTAGAATAATAATGTGACTTCACCTTTTTACTGAGGAATATCACAATGTAGATAGAATTCTGTGATCTTGGGCTTATTAGCTTTATATATAAATGTATAGATGAATGTTTTATTAAAGGCTTTACTTTTGTTGTGCATTTTGCTATATTTTAAAGTTAAAGCTTTTTAACACAAGATATTATTTTCTTTAGGTTTTTCAAGTCCATCCTCATTTCTTTAATTACTCAGGATTTTATATTAATTGGTCCATTACTTTTGTGTTTTGGATCCCAACACTTAAACTTTACTGTACAGCCTATTTTGTATTGTTAATTGTTTGGAAGGAATTGGCTTCTTTTATTTCACGTTAACGAAGCCAGTACTTTTATTATATTTTCAGACATGTTGCCAAGTCGTGACCAACTAATACCAGCAGGTTTGGCACAACTATTGAAAATGGACACACACACCACACACACACACACACACACACACACACACACACACACACACACACACACACACACACACACACACACACACACACACACACACACACACACACACACACACACACACACACACACACACACACACACACACACACACACACACACACACACACACACACACACACACACACACACACACACACACACACACACACACACACACACACACACACACACACACACACACACACACACACACACACACACACACACACACACACACACACACACACACCACACCACACACACACCACACACACACACACACACACACACACACACACACACACACACACACACACACACACACACACACACACACCACACACACCACACACACACACACACACACACACACACACACACACACACACACACACACACACACACACACACACACACACACACACACACACACACACACACACACACACACACACACACACACACACACACACACACACACACACACACACACACACACACACACACACACACACACACACACACACACACACACACACACACACACACACACACACACACACACACACACACACACACACACACACACACACACACACACACACACACACACACACACACACACACACACACACACACACACACACACACACACACACACACACACACACACACACACACACACACACACACACACACACACACACACACACACACACACACACACACACACACACACACACACACACACACACACACACACACACACACACACACACACACACACACACACACACACACACACACACACACACACACACACACACACACACACACACACACACACACACACACACACACACACACACACACACACACACACACACACACACACACACACACACACACACACACACACACACACACACACACACACACACACACACACACACACACACACACACACACACACACACACACACACACACACACACACACACACACACACACACACACACACACACACACACACACACACACACACACACACACACACACACACACACACACACACACACACACACACACACACACACACACACACACACGAAGAGTTAGTAGTGGAGTTCCACAGGGTTCAGTTTTATGGCCACTTTTGTTCCTTGTATATGTAAATGACCTACCAGAGTCTGTAAATTCATTCATGAATATGTTTGCAGATGATGCAAAGATTGTGAAGAAAGTAAAAAACGAGAACAATGGTAGAGAACTTCAGGAGGATCTAAATAATCTGCATGAGTGGTCAGAAAAGTGGCTAATGAAATTCAATACTTCAAAATGTAAGGTAATGAGAATGGGTACAAGTGCAAGAAGGCCCAAGCTTGACTACTCGGTGGCTGGAGTACAACTTCAAGAGACAGAAAATGAGAGAGATCTAGGAGTAAACATACTGGCAGATTTGTCTCCAGAAATACATATAAATGGCATAGTAAGGGCAGCATATGCATTCTTATCAAATGTAAGGGTAGCCTTCAGGCACATGGACAAGGAAATGTTCAGAAATATTTATGTAACCTATGTGAGGCCAAAACTCGAATATGCAGCCCCCTTTTGGAATCCGCACTTGAAAAAGCACATAGCTAAGCTTGAAAAAGTTCAAAGACATGCCACGAAACTGGTGCCAGAAATACGCAATCTCAGTTATGATGAGAGGCTGAGGGAATTAGACTTACCATCACTCGAAGCTAGAAGAGTGAGGGGGGGATATGGTGACAGTCTTTAAATTCCTTCATGGTTATGATAGAGTGGATAGGGATCGATATTTTGATATGGCTGGCTCTAGAACTAGAGGTCATAGTTTGAAGCTTCGTAAGAAAACTTCTTCGCAGGATGTAAGGAAATACTTTTTCAGTGTAAGAGTAGTTGATAATTGGAATTGGCTAAGCGAGGAGGTAGTTAATGCTATCTCAATCCATAGTTTTAAGGACAGGTATGATAAGTATCACTAAGTATAAAATGGAACCGATGAGGAGACGGGAAGATACGAGCTTTGGGCTCTTTCCCGTAAACACAATTAGGTAATCACAATTAGATAATCACACACACACACACACACACACACACACACACACACACACACACACACACACACACACTCACTCACTCACTCACTCACTCACTCACTCACTCACTCACTCACTCACTCACTCACTCACTCACTCACTCACTCACTCTCTCTCTCTCTCTCTCTCTCTCTCTCTCTCTCTCTCTCTCTCTCTCTCTCTCTCTCTCTCTCTCTCTCTCTCTCTCTCTCTCTCCTCTCTCTCTCTCTCTCTCTCTCTCTCTCTCTCTCTCTTCCTCTTCTTTTTACGGCTCCCAAATTCGTTTCTTGAATAATGGTTATCACCTAGAATTTCATCCTTGAGATAATATGTACTTTTCACATTGTCTCAGTTCCAGTTGAACAGGGAATAGTAAATGAGCTTTAGTCTCCTATATTTGCAGGAATTTGAGTTAACTTTTGTCCTTCCCCCATTATTGTCATTGACGGAATTGAATAGAAAATTAATATTTCTGGATGGATCATTTACACTAGAAAAGTTGTTTGCCTATTTATGTATCCCAATTAACCCTCATTCGAATTTGGGCTAGATGCCCTTCCTTCCAAACACATTACAGTAAGAATGCCATTTATTTGTTGATGAATGTATTTGTTCTTTCTAGATTTCATTACCTCTTTTGTTTACAGACTTCTAGAATTTGAGAGTTTGAAGAGACGGTTATGTTTTGACTGGCGAAGATGATATATATATATATATATATATATATATATATATATATATATATATATATATATATATATATATATATATATATATATATATATATATATATATATATATATATATACCTAATTGTGCTTTCGGGAAAGGGCCCCAAGCTCTTAACTTCCCGTCTCCTGGTCGGTTCAATTTTGTACTTAGTGATACTTATCATACTTGTCAAAACTATGGATCGAGTTAACATTAACTACCACCACGCTTAGCAGATTCCAATTATTAACTACTCTTACACTAAAAAAGTACTTCCTTGCATACTGCAAAGAAGTTTTCTTAAGAATGTACGTATGTATGTATAGGCGAGTTGCCATGTGGTGAAGCGGTGTGAGTAAACTAGTTATGGCTGTCAGGCCTCATTGTAGGATAATCTTTGCCTGCTTACCTTGTGGGTGACCCAAGCAGGGTGGAAGGGAGGGAGATGTGGCAACCCTTTATCCCCAAGGAGCTGAGAGGTGTGGTTGAAGTATGTGTGGATTGTGGTGAATGCTCGTTTCTTGGCTCAGCCACCCCCCTTACAAGGGGGAATGAGGTGCATTATATATATATATATATATATATATATATATATATATATATATATATATATATATATATATATATATATATATATATATATTATATATATATATATATATATATATATATATATATATATATATATATATATATATATATATATATATATATATATATATATATATATATATATATATATATATATATATATATATATATATATATATATATATATATAATATATATATATATATATATATATATATATATATATATATATATATATATATAATCATCATAAATTACTTTTTTTTGGATTATATTTCAGTCCTCTTTCCATTTCTTTATATATTTTTTTAAAGTACGTTGCAAATGGCACCAACCGTCCATTGCGATAGTACAGCTGAAGTTATTTTGAATTAAATAGGAGTGTTTAAGACAGTTCTATGTTAAGTCTTCCTTCAGTTTCATTTCTTTTTCTATTCCTAGATCAACACCGAATATTCTTGGATATCCATGACATATCTCATATTAGCCCTTCCCATATGACAAGTCATGACACTTTCTAGCTCGGTTTCTGTTTACTTTGTTTTCTTTCATCTGTGGAACCGCACCTTGGTACTTTCCTCCCTAGCCTCCTCCTCCTATCTGAAATCCAACTGTCTTTCCATGCTTCCATTGACCCATGTCAAGTCTTACACTCTAACCTGTATCCTCGTTTTCTTTCCAAAGGTGGGGTCTGTGCCTATTGCAACACTGACATTCCTGTTGCAAGGCTCATGGACCTTGAATCTCCTGACTTTAATGTTCTCTGGCTAAAAATCTATCTCTCCACTACCACTATTTTCCTCTGCTTCTGCTGCTGTTCTCCAAACCCCACCGAGTATGTGTTTTTCTCTGAATATCTGTCCTCTTGCCATGAGTCCTTGCTATCTCACCCACATGCCGAAGTTCTCTACATAGGAGACTTCAATGTACACCACAGTGAGTGGCTTAATTCTTCTCACATTGATGTGGGAGGAAGTGAGGCCCTTGCTTTCTCTATTACTCGCGATCTGGATCAAATTATCAAACATCCTACTCATGTTCCTGATCGACATGAACATGCAGCAAACACTCTTGACCTATTTCTTACTTCTAACCCCTCAAACTACTCTTATTCTGTACTTTCCCCTCTTGCTAAATCTGATCACTCTGTGATCTCAGTCTCTTCCATTTTCGCTCCCCCACCACCAATGGGAGGTCCGAAGCTAATGTGGACGATACTTGATACTATGATTGACTCCACCACCAATCCCTCGTACTCAGCGTCGCCTTTGGCACTTTGAGCGCACCCAACATGAAAATTTGTGTAACTCCTCTTTGACTTCCCATGGCATGACTACTGCTCTCGGTCCCACAACCCTGATCAGGTAACCCTAAAAGTTGCCGAAATCATGACCTCGGGAATGGAGGTGTACATCCCCTCTTCTACAAAAAGTTTCTCTCCCCCTAAACCTTGGTTTGACCATGCCTGCACCATGGATATCCAGGCCAGGAATCGAGCACACCGATCTTACCAAGCCCCTCCTTCAGATTTAACTCGCTCTGCTTTTATTGTAGCTAGGAATCACTGTACCATTCAGATTCAAAGCTCTAAGGCTTCCTTTATAAAAAGGAAAGTTGATGACCTAAACTCCTCTCCCACTGACAAATGCTTCTGGTCCTTAGCCAAAACTTCTGTAACCCAAGCTTTCCCCCTCTCATTCGTTCCGATGGTTCTATAGCTTTCTCTCCCACTGACAAAGCTACTCGTTTTGACTCTCATTTTTCTGTCAACTCTTTTATAGACGATTCCAGTGCACCTGGCCCCGAATCTTTACCTCTCTTTAACCCTATGCCCTCCTTTATCCTTTCGTCATGCAAAGTTGATAAGGCTTTTCGCTTGCTAAAGACGGACAAGGCATCTGGTCCCAATGGTATCCCTGCAAAGTTCCTTAAGGAGTTTGGAGATGAACTGACTCCTGTGCTTTGCCGTCTCTTTCTCCTCATTCTGTCAACCAGTATCTATCCTTCATCTTGGAAGCATGCTCTAGTTCAACCTGTTCCTAAGAAGGGTGACCGTGCTATTCCTTTAAACTACTGACCTATTGCCCTAACCTCCTCTATTGCTAGAGTTTTCGAAATTTTGCTCAATGCTCACTTCTTGAAATACCTTGAATCTAACTCACTTATGTTTGATCACCAGTACGGCTTAGGAAAGGCAAGATCCAATGGTGACCTCCTGTCCTATCTTATTCATGTATGGTCATCATCTCTGAGGAACTATTGGGAATCCTTTGTCGTCGACCTTGATATCTCTAAGGCTTTTGACAGAGTCTGGCACAAGGCTCTGCCAAACTCCCTTCCTATGGCTTTACTTCTTCTCTCTGTTCTCTGATTTCCAGTTTTCTTTCTGACCGTTTTATATTTGTAGTTGTTGATGGTGCGACATCTAGCCCTTTCTCTGTTACCAGTTGTGTTCCACAGGGGGCTCTGCTCTTTCACCTACTCTGTTCCTTCTCTTCATTAATGATCTTCTACAATCCCCATCTTCCTCTCTTCTTCATGCCTTTGCTGACGATTCTGCCCCTCACTTTTCCTCAGCCTTTTCTTTACAATCTGCATTTGCTACTCGTAATCAGTCTCGTACCACTCTCTCTTCTACTCTCAACTCTGATTTGCAGAGGGTTTCTAAGTGGGGCACTAAAAATTTAGTTAAATTCAATGCCTCCAAGACACAGTTTCTGGCGATCTCTTTATCTTCTTCTCCTCCTGATAACCCTATTGTCTTTGAAACTAACGAAATTTACCCTCCTAATTCTATCAACATATTAGGAATCCATATAGCCTCTAACTTGTCTTGGAGGAATCACATAATCCAAATTTCTAAATCTTATTGAAAAAATTATGGGTTTTGTTTCATTTTTGCCATTACTTTTCCTCTTTACAGTTACTTAAATTCTATAAAGGTCTTATCCGTCCCTGCTTAGAATACTGCTCACACATCTGAGGTGCTTCTTCACATACTTATCTCCTTGATAGGGTTGAATCTAAGGCAATCAGACTCATTAATGATCCTTCTCTTACTTCTAATCTGGATTTTCTCTCTCTTTGCTGTAATGTATCTTCCCTTTCTCTTTTCTATCACTACTACTTCCATCGCTGCTCTGATGAGTTAGCGAGTTTCATCCCTCTCCACTGCCGAGGCCATGTAACACTCGCCAAGTGGCCTCATCTCTCAGGTACTGTGTGGAGATTTGTAGCTTGCGGATTGGTCAGTGCAGCAACTGCTTCTTCCCATCTACCTCCAGACTGGAACTCTTCTTCATTCTGTCTTTCCTAATTCTTATGACCTATCTTCCTTCTAAAGGCAGACCTATCGGCTATCTTCATCTCTGGGCCTAATCTTCCATATCTGTAGGTCCTTTGTACTTTAATTATTTTTTCTGTCAGTCGTTTTCCTTTGTGTAACATTACCTCATCTCGGCCTTGTCCTTAACTTTTTTCTTTTCCTTTGTCTTGATGTTTTCTCATGACAATGCCTTCATTGATGAGAGCAGTCTCTACCTGTCCCTGTGTCACACTCATAAAAAGAAGAAAAAAAAAAGCTGGATGAGGGGAGTTTTAATTTGTTTGGGGTCTGCCCTGGCATCACACGTAAAAAAAAATATAGCTCATTTCCTTAGTATCTTTATACTGTATATTGGAAATGTGTTTATTTTTTTGGTGTAGCTTACATTTAAGTTTTAATTGTATATGGTACTTTGTTGTTGTAATACAATTATTTTCAATTTTGTGAACACTCTTATGCTCTCAATCTTTCATTACCTATATGGGAATATAATTACTACACCACAATCCATGGGAAAATTTTTTTTGAAAACAATTATTCCATCCAACTTTATCATTATATATTGCTTTTGCAGTTACTTGTAGTGTAGATGGCAATAGTATCTGGGCTCTTAGATTTGAGAGTTTTGTTGCTAGTAACAACATTGTGCAACGTTTTGCACAATGGTAGCAACTGGGGCTGGTAATATGCTGATTCTAGGTTTGATCCTGGCCCGGAGTTGGATTAGCTTTTAGTCTCATGGCATCACTGATTACATTGGGCAATTAATTGGATGATCGGTTATTTTGTAAAGGTCTACCTGATTATTCAGCTATTGACTGAATATCACTGGGTCAATATAATTGGAGAGGGGGCTTGGAGCCTGTCTCTATGGTAGGTATATAGTTGGCTCTAATGTTATCACTGTCCCTTGCCTCTGCCTTTCATTGGAGACCTTTAACCTTTAATCATTAAGCCACTAGGTCAGTTCTTGCAGTGCCAGAAGATGCAAACAAATTCTTTGCATATTACATATTTTTCCAGTGCTTTTTGACAGTACAGTATTCTCACCTTATGTCCACTTTCAGTTGTCTATGTATTGTTGTACAAATGTAAATTGAGCCGTTTAGTGGTGGCTGAGGGTTGGGTTGTGCTAAAGCTTGAAAATGTTTATGTTTGTTACGTGATTAGCGCAACACTCATAAGTTATATATGCTTCACTGTTGATGGTACTTTGTGAAATTATGTGCTGAAAGACATCACACTATAAGTTGCACCAGCCTGTAGTTATTGACAGTATGTGATGTAGACATGTATCACTATGTATCACTTTTATAAAACAAATGTATACATCACCACCTGTTGCTCTAGTGTCACCATGTGTTTATACCATGTTATCATGATCTAACTTAACCACCGCTAATACGTGTTAGAGTATTGGAGGAATACATATACCGGTAAATTTCTGACATAGATAGAGCTTCATGGTTAGTTCATTCTGCTGCAATTCTAGATAATGTGCACTTACTAGAAAGCAGAGATGATTTTAAGAACTACTTTATGCCATTCGTGTATACTCAACCTGATTGTAGAATTATATCGACATATCGAGGGTTATTTTATATACAGTACACGTAAAATTAAAGATATTATAGAGCACAGATGTTAGAACAAGATATTTTTCCAGCCAGTTCCATTAACCTGCTTAACGGGATTATGTTAACAGACATGATTTAAGGTAACATCAAAACGGATATGCTATTGTCTTCCTCTTTTGTGTAAAAGATTCTCCATATTTGCTATTCCTCTTATTCAATGAATTACAATAACAAGTTATGCTTGAATGTAATGTTTACCATTCTCGTGCAGACTGTTTGGGTATGTGATCAACAAACTGGTAAAATTAAAATGTACATTAGAAAATTTTATTGAATACTGTGTCTGATGAAGCCATTGTATTGAGAGTGATCATGTTTTTGTGAAATAAAGCTGTACAGTACTGCAAATCGTGTTTTACAGAGTTTTAATGAAGACGTACTTTCCTTCACTTTATCCCATATAAAAGTGTGTGTTTTTGCAGTTTTTCCCATAGCTCTCCTGCCAAATAGTTCTGAGTCCTTAAGGAAGATCACTGCTGATCCTGTTCTTTCTCCCAGAGCTAACACGGAGTGTACTGTACTTAGTGTTTGTGGCATATGTGGTTGTTTGCAGTGCAGTCTTCCATAATGAGTCCTGGGTTGCTCTCCATATATCTGTCTAGAAAGAGTCTGAAAAATTACTACTTGTGAGTCATTTCTTGATGCAAAAGAAATAGTGTTATTGCGTGTAAAATATTGAAAGATGTTATCACCCAGGTGACCAAAGCCTTTACCAAGTTCTCAAGCCTCTAGTTGGGCAAGGATTAGCTATGGCAGTTCGACTTCTTTTGCTGCTGCTCTTCTGAACTGCAGCTCTGGAGGGTGAACTTACACTTAAGATGCTGCCACCCCAGGTCCCATTGTAATAAGCCATAGTAGTTTTATTGTTTTATTCTACATAAATACAACTACAAGCCTTTGCAAATAAAATAAACAAGTGTACGAGAATTAAAAATTACAATTACAATTAGAAGGTATACACTAAAAATAAAATTAAAGACTTCATTAAGAGAAATATTATAACATTCACCACTACAGACAAGAAAATCACTGTATCAAACTGTACAATATATAATGGTTTATAGCAATCAGCATATTATAATACTATCAAGTATACTATAAAAACACTCAGTTACTGTAATTTACAAATAGAAGCGATTTGGAGGTCGACGTTGGCGCTCAGATCTACCAAAGGTGCCGGAATCTCGTTTACAGGTGAAAGTGAAGGACGCTGAGTTCCCTGAGAAATTGGGACAGCCAAAGAATCAGGTCGACCGGCATCATTTGGTTGATTTGTTTCATTACTGTTGTATGCTTGTCTGCTCACAATATCTACACTTTCAGCAGCTGGAGAATGAAAATTATCAGTCTTCTGAGTAATGTTTTGAACATCATTTGCTGGTTGATACAGCAGTTCCCCTGCCATTAGAGAAATGCATATGGGCATTTCTGCCTGGGGAAGAAAGCCACATTGGGAGAGAATATCCACTGGTTGACCAGCATTGAAAAGCAAACAGGTGCTCATGTGGTGTAGCATTTGTAGCTGTTGAAAGTAGAATGCGGATTGAATGTAGGGCATCCTCTAAAACAAACTCCCAATGAGAAACGGGTAAACGATTTGATTTTAGTGCAAGAGCAATCGATTTCCACTTCACTCCATTGTATCGCTCACACTGACTGTTGCCCTGGGTTTTACATGGAATAGTGCGATTGGTTGGAATCCCTCGGCTGTTGAGAAAATGGCGGATGTCTGCTGACATAAATGAAGCTCCTCTATCAGAGTGGATGTATACTGGCATACAAAATATTGCAAACAATTGACTAAAACATCTGATAACAGTTCGAGAGCTCATATCAGGAAATGCGAATGGGAACAGAAAATTATTCACTTGCGGCATATATAGTAGTGGTTACAGAGACTAAGTTAATTGAGGACATAAATAGTGTCACAGTTTTTCCTAAAGGCTTCAGAATATTAAGGGCTGAAAGATCTGAGAGGATTGGTGGAGGGATAGCAATGCTCATAAGTGAAAGATTTCAGGTTGAAGAAATAAACCTTGCTATAGAAAGTAAATTCAAGGAATTTCTTGTTGTTCAAATAAATACTGGGTCAGAGTGTATTATAATAACTGTTGTATATAACCCACCAAGGCACCAAATAGGCTAGAAGTTTTTTGAGGAAAGTCATATAGGTACTATTGAAGTCATAAACTCAGTTGTTAACATTGCACGGGAATGAATATATAGGATTTTGATTATGGGAGATTTTACTCATCGAGAGATAGATTGGATAAATCTTGACACACAGTAGGGAGTTCTCATTCGGGGCAAGATTCTTAGATTGTGGTATAAGGGAATTTCCTACATCAACATGTACTGGAACCAACGATGGCCAGGGGTGGGGATTAGCCATCGCTGCTTGATCTAGTATTCACAGATAATATGTTGGATATTAAAAAAAAATGAGTATGAACCACCCATTGGAAAGAGTGACCAATGTGTGTTGTTGATGGAGTACATCATTAAAGATGTTCTGCCTGAAAGTAGAGGTACTGAGGACATGAGGAGGAACTATCCGAAAGAAGATTACATTAAAATTAAAGAACTTTTTGCAGTTATTGACTGGAGGACCTTATTTGAAAACAAATGTCTACAAGAAATGTACAACATCTTTTGTGAGGAATATGGAAAGATAATAGATTGTTGCAAACCTTTCACGAAAATAGGAGTTATTCATCCTAGAGAGAAATGGTTCAATATTGAGTGTAAGAGAGCTAAGAAGTGGAGACACAAATACTGGAAAAGACATAGGAGGAGATAAAGCATAAATGTCTGGCAGAGTTATAAAGGAGCAAGAAATGATTACTAAAGTAAAAGAAGAGAGGCAGAGAGAGACTATGAAAGGGATATCACCAGGAAGGCTAAAGAAAATCCCAAACTTTTCCACAGCTTCATCAGAGGAAAACTGAAGGTAAAAGAACAGTTTTAAGGCTAAAGAGAGCGGATGGAAGGATCACTGAGATGACTGAAGAGCTCTACAAAGAATTGAACAAGGAGTTTCAGTCAGTATTTACAGCAGAAAATACCCCACCCCTTCAGATAACAGAGATAGGAACTCAAGGGCCGGTATTAGAGAACATAATTTTTTTCAGCCACCGAGGCTTGCAAAGCGCTGATGGAGTTAGATGCCTATAAAGCTACAAGTCCTGATGATATATCCCCTTATGTACTTGAGATATGCACTAAATCAATACCAGCAGCACTAAGTATCATATTTGAAAAGTCTGGATTCAGGGGAGATTCCAAGATGCTGGAAACAAGCAACTTGGTACCTGTATTCAAATAAGGAAGGAGGGATACATCTGTAAGCTATAGACCAGGTTCCTTAACCAGCATAGTTCACAAAGTTATGGAGAAACTACTAAGAAAACACATCTCTCTTCATTTGGAATCCTTCAAGTTTTTGTCATTGAGACAGCATTACTTCAGAGAAGTAGATCAACAGTAAAAAACTTATTAGAATTTTAAGATGAGGTAAGCTGAATCTTACAGGAAAGAGAGTGCTTGGCAGATTGCATATTCCTAGGCTTCCAGAAAGCATTTGACATGGTCCCACACGGGAAGCACATGAAGAAGGTGCAAGGAAATGGCGAAAAGAAGTGGAAATGTCTTGGAGAGGATAAAAACATACTTAGAAGGAGAAGAGTTAGTAGTGGAGTTCCACAGGGTTTAGTTTTAGGTCCACTTTTGTTCCTTGTATATGTAAATGACCTTGTATATGTAAATTCATTCATGAATATGTTTGCAGATGATCCAAAGATTGTGAAGAAAATAAAAGAGTTCAGAGACATGCCACAAAACTGGTGTCAGATATATGCAATCTCTGTTATGAGGAGAGGCTGAAGGAATTAGGTTTACCATCACTTGAAGCTAGAAGAATGAGGGGGGATATAGAGACGGTTTTCAAATTCCTTCATAGTTATGAGAGAGTGGATAGGGATTGATATTTTGATATGGCTGGCACTAGAAACAGAGATCATAGTTTATAACTTCCTAATATAAGAAAACTTCTTTGTGGGCTGTAAGGAAGTACTTTTTTTTTTAGTGTAGGAGTAGTTGATTATTGGAATTGGGTAAGCGAGGAGGTAGTTAATGCTAACACAATCCATAGTTTTAAGGACAAGTACGATAAGTATCACTATGTACACAAATGGAACCATCCAGGGGATGGGGAGTTACGAGCATGGGGCTCTTGCCCGTAAGCACAATTAGGTAATTACACATACAAAGGCTCTGTTTGTCTGTCTATTTGTGTGCGTGCGTGCGTGCGTGTGTGTGTGTGTGTGTGTGTGCGTGTGTGTGTGATTACCTAATTGTGATTACCTAATTGTGTTTACGGGAAAGAGCCCAAAGCTCGTATCTTCCCGTCTCCTGATCGGTTCCATTTTAGACTTAGTGATACTTATCATACCTGTCTTTAAAACTATGGATTGAGATAGCATTAACTACCTCCTCGCTTAGCGAATTCCAATTTTCAACTACTCTTACACTGAAAAAGTATTTCCTTACATCCTGCAAAGAAGTTTTCTTACGAAGCTTCAAACTATGACCTCTAGTTCTAGAGCCAGCCATATCAAAATATCGATCCCTATCCACTCTATCATAACCATGAAGGAATTTAAAGACTGTCACCATATCCCCCCTCACTCTTCTAGCTTCGAGTGATGGTAAGTCTAATTCCCTCAGCCTCTCATCATGACTGAGATTGCGTATTTCTGGCACCAGTTTCGTGGTATGTCTTTGAACTTTTTCAAGCTTAGCTATGTGCTTTTTCAAGTGCGGATTCCAAAAGGGGGCTGCATATTCGAGTTTTGGCCTCACATAGGTTACATAAATATTTCTGAACATTTCCTTGTCCATGTGCCTGAAAGCTACCCTTACATTTGATAAGAATGCATATGCTGCCCTTACTATGCCATTTATATGTATTTCTGGAGACAAATGTGTGTGATTACCTAATTGTGTTTACGGGAAAGAGCCCAAAGCTCGTATCTTCCCGTCTCCTGATCGGTTCCATTTTTAGACTTAGTGATACTTATCGTACCTGTCCTTAAAACTATGGATTGAGATAGCATTAACTACCTCCTCGCTTAGCGAATTCCAATTATCAACTACTCTTACACTGAAAAAGTATTTCCTTACATCCTGCAAACAAGTTTTCTTACGAAGCTTCAAACTATGACCTCTAGTTCTAGAGCCAGCCATATCGAAATATCGATCCCTATCCACTCTATCATAACCATGAAGGAATTTAAAGACTGTCACCATATCCCCCCTTACTCTTCTAGCTTCGAGTGATGGCAAGTCTAATTCCCTCAGCCTCTCATCATAACCGAGATTGCGTATTTCTGGCACCAGTTTCGTGGCATGTCTTTGAACTTTTTCAAGCTTAGCTATGTGCTTTTTCAAGTGCGGATTCCAAAAGGGGGCTGCATATTCGAGTTTTGGCCTCACATAGGTTACATAAATATTTCTGAACATTTCCTTGTCCATGTGCCTGAAGGCTACCCTTACATTTGATAAGAATGCATATGCTGCCCTTACTACGCCATTTATATGTATTTCTGGAGACAAATCTGCCAGTATGTTTACTCCTAGATCTCTCTCATTTTCTGTCTCTTGAAGTTGTACTCCAGCCACCGAGTAGTCAAGCTTGTGTGTGTGTGTGTGTGTGTGTGTATGTGTGCATTCCATGAAGAGATCTCTCCTTCATAATATATTATACCATCTCGAACCATGATTAAGAATTATGAATATCAGACGTCAGATTATCGCGAATGAATATGAATGCCTTGCGCAGTCTCCTGGGAGCACCCAGATGATGACGATGAGAAGCAGGATGGAAAAGAACGAAAAATAATAGAAAATAAAACGATATAAAAAAATTTAGAAATGTTTGCACAAAAGGAAATGACGTGGGGGGGGGGGGGGGTGGTTGCGGAGTGTGTTAAAAACATAATGAATATGTAAAAAAAATCGTAAATATATTCAAAGAAAATACGTTTCGCCAAAATTATTCTTTTAGAAAAGAGGGAATTCTGAGAATATATTTGCATAAACCTTTAGTCAGTGAGACACATTTTCTGTAAACTTGATAATATATTCAGTCTACATTCATTTCATTCCAATTCTTCTTTTTCTTATCCTTTTTAACGACTACTATTTTTCCTCTTCTTACTTTTCATTCTCATCTTTTGCTGCTTACTGCAATTACACTTCTTCTTCTTCTTCTTCTTCTTCTTCTTCTTCTTCTTCTTCTTCTTCTTCTTCTTCTTCTTCTTCTTCTTCTTCTTCTCTTTTCTCCATTTTCTCCTTTAATTCTTTTTCTTCTCATCTTCTTCTTCTCTGTACACTCAAGAGAGGAGCTCCAACGCAGGGTCTAATAAAGAAAAAACTTTTGCTCATCAAAAACTCGTAAAACTTCGATGGAGAAAAATCATCTGTATGATAATCTAGATCATAATTTCATCGTTATATTCCCTCTATGGTAAAGAAACTCATCACTGAAACAATTTAAGAATAAAAAAAGTATATAAAAAAAAATGTGGACACTACGTTGTTGTTTGCGGTTTTAAGTGTCACAATTAGGAAAAGGTGATGCATTGTTTTATATTTTATAGGTCATAATTAGTCCCCATGAATGGTTACGGACACAGACCAGGTTAGAGCTGGGGGACTAAGGATATTTAAAAAAGTATAAAAAACTGTTGTTATGCACTTTGTTGCTATTTACCGTTTTTTGTCACTGTTAATATTTCGGGTCCTAACTGTACTCATTTCCAAAAACCCGGAAACGCTGTTTTTTCTTTTAATTTTGTAAGTCAAAATGAGACCCAGTGAATGGGGACGAGTACAGATCTAGCAGGAGCCGGGGGATTAAGGGTAGATCTCTTTCCTAACACTCCGCGTGGGAATCAAACCCGTGCTGTCAGGCATCCTTAATCGTTGTTCTTGGATTATAGTAGCGTGTTTTACGTCACGGACTCCCTTTTCTACCAAGGGCTAGGACGGTTGTCTTCTTGCTAAGGACTTGATTTGGTAGGCGTAATCGTTACCCTGAGTGCATGCCCTTGCTAACCTCAGACCGTGACGGGGCGCGAACCCTAGACCTGACGCCTCAGAGTCGCGGACGCTACCGCTTGAGCCACAGTGACTACTGTTCTTGGATTAACTACTACTGCTCTTGGATTATAGTAATTAATGTTTTTTTTTTAAATTCTGATGGGGCCGCTATAATACAGTGGTTGGGTGCACGAGTCAGGAAATGACAAGCTTGTGTTCGATCCCACCTTGGGGCGTTAAGGGCGGTTTACACGGTCAAATGGTTCGTCGAACGCGGTTCGACAGACAAGTGTTTGAAGTGATGTTCGAACGTGTGAACGGGGTATTTTTTTTTTTTGGTTATCGAACACGTTTGTCGAACGTGTTCGACAACCAAATACCCCGTTCACACGTTCGAACATCACTTCAAACACTTGTCTGTCAAACCGCGTTCGACGAACCGTTTGACCGTGTAAACCCCCCTTAAGAAGGGAGGCCGATTCAAGGCAATAACCTTGACCCCTTCGTTGGGGGAAAATACAAAGGAGGGAATTCCCAGGCCATTCGCTCATCCTCATTGAATCGACTTTTAAGACACGCAGGGGAATAAAGAGAAGGTATTCTTCCCCCCCCCCAGTGGGAATGAGAATACAACGAAAGAATGAATAAAAATATATAATAGACTATGACATGAGAAAATGAAATAAAGCTTAAGAAAATATGAGGAAAATAAATAAAAGGCTCATAATGAAATGTGAAGGGAAAAATGACAGAAAAAATACACTTGTGAAAATACAAGGACAAAAATAAAATACCAATTGTAGCGATGTAAAAATAGAATGAGAGAAATAACTATTCTATTTACCTTGGCTGTCTCCCTCACTTGGGGGGTAGCCGACATAAAAAAAGAAACAATAAGGGGATTACTTTGCTCTATGGGCAATGACGAGCGAGCTAGCGACCGTTCAGATGGCACTGCTGGAGTGCCACAGCCCATCCTCCCGGCTCTTACGGTAAATATGAAGAATTTAAAACTATTTCAATTCCGGCAATAATTAAATTAAGAAACAAATAGTAATGAAACTTCACAATTAAAAGTTTAATTTCCTTCTAAGGTGCAGAGTTTCTAGACAAACATAAAAAAAAAAAAAATTCAGTTCTATGTTCAGAGCTACACAACAGGTATAGTTGTGGCCACTCTCAACCCAGAGATATTATTGAAGTTGGACCTACAAAAGCGTACTCATTATACCCAAAGAGTTGACAGGGGTTAGGAGATGACATACAAGCCATTCCTAGCCATTCCGCAATTCCAATATGCGTGAGAGCTTATGCCAATATCTTCTTCTCGAAATGAGGAAGGGTCGAACATTGGCCCTTTGGGATGCTTAACCCAATAAGTCAATGAAGCGACTAAGACGTCAATCTCTATAACCGTTTATGTACAAGAGCCACAATCCCATCAATAAAAGAAGGATGGTTGAGTCAAAGCACACACCCATTGACGTTTAAATTACACAAAGCTAAGACATCAATCTTTCAGCTCACAAACACGCCACCAATCTCCTTCCTTATACTCTCCTAATTCCATACCTATGCACTCTCTCTCTCTCTCTCTCTCTCTCTCTCTCTCTCTCTCTCTCTCTCTCTCTCTCTCTCTCTCTCTCTCTCTCTCTCTCTCTCTCTCTCTCTCTCTCTCTCTCTCAGGCGAGTTCTTGAACTCGCCTGCCTAGTTCAACTCTACGTAAGGAAAAAGTTCACCCTATTTTTTCAATCAAGTTTTATGAAACGCAGGGAAACATGGAGGAAGTGTTCTTGCTCATTGATTCACGAGAGAGAGAGAGAGAGAGAGAGAGAGAGAGAGAGAGAGAGAGAGAGAGAGAGAGAGAGAGAGAGAGAGAGAGAGAGAGAGAGAGAGAGAGAGAGAGCAAATTCCAGGGTAAAAAAAACCCAGAATGAACTCCGAGGGACGGAGCCCACAAAGCTGCTGAAAAACCAAACAAATAAACAAACAAACATTTATTTCCAAATTTGTACAATGGTTATTCTTCTAAAGTAAAAGTAACTTATAAGTAGACATGTAATTGAAGTAATAAGTAAGAGGATAATACATACAGTTAAATTAAATGTAGCTATCCTAGAAAATAATAATACTGTTATAAAAATGTTAACAAAAATGTTAATAATAAAGTAGTAATAATAACACTCGATACAGTATCGTTATCATCGGCATCATTACCATAAAAGTCACATATTTTTCGTCTTAGCCCTCAGCAAATCTAACATGTCTGAGGCCACTCCCATTCGAATGGGGAGTAACTGTGACATATAAAACGGTGCACACAATTTTTTTTCCTCATATAACTTATATTTCACTCTGTATTTACACCTATACAATTGCTCGCGTATTATGTGCTATTGTTAATCCCCAATATGTAGTCTCCGTGGCAAAATGGTAGCGTATGCGACTCTGAGGCGGCAGGTCGAGGGTTAGCGCCCCGTCACGGACTGAGGTTAGTAAGGGCATACACTCAAGGTAACGATTACATCTGCCAAAACAAGTCCTTCGTAAGAAGTCAACCGTCCTAGCCTTTAGT
>JAXCGZ010006501.1:10000-30000 GCA_037179515.1 Halocaridina rubra
CACACACACACATATATATATATATATATATATATATATATATATATATATATATATATATATATATATATATATATATATATATATATATATATAAATAGAGAGAGAGAGAGAGAGAGAGAGAGAGAGAGAGAGAGAGCTCCAAAATCTACTTATGTTGTTGAGAGACAAAACGTGGAACTGTTGCCTACCTACAAAACGAAACGGAAAGCGAAAGTTGTTCGTCTTCTTTTCCTTCTTCTTTTTTCCCCTTTTTACCCCCCATTCTCTTTTTTTTATTCTTCTTCTTCTTCTTTTCAATCTCCTTCCTCTTCCTTCTCTTGTCATTCTTTTTTTCTTCTTATTTTCAATCTTCTTCTCTTCCTCTTCGTTCTTTCGTCATTCTTCTTTTTCTTCTTCTTCTTCTTCAGTCTTCTTCCTCTTCCTCTTCATTCTCTTGTCATTCTTCTTTTCTTCTTCTTCTTCTTCTCTTCAATCTTCTTCCTCTTCCTCTTCATTCTCTTGTCATTCTTCTTTTCTTCTTATTTTCAATCTTCTTCCTCTTCCTCTTCATTCTCTTGTCATTCTTCTTTTTCTCTTCAATCTTCTTCCCCTTCCTCTTCGTTCTCTTGTCATTCTTCTTCTTCTTCTTTATTCATTTTCTCATTCTTCGCTTTATTGTTCTTTCTCATTTTTTTCATTCTCATTTTTCTTCTTTTCCATTCTCAACTTTGCGTTCTTTCTCCTCTTCGACTTTTTCATCATTCTTTTTATATGAATTCTCTAATTTCTCTTTCGTTATTCTTCTTCGTTCTTCTATTTGCATTTCTCCTATTTTTTTTTCTTATTCCTATTTCCGATTCTCCTTTTTTCTTTTTCTATTTTCTATTGACATTTTTCAGCTTTTTTTTTTACATTCTCTCTCCCTTCTTATAGTTGTTTTTTTATTCCATCATTTTTTTTTATCTCTGTTCACTATTATCCTTTCATGTGTTCCTGCATCTTTACTCTCTCTCTCTCTCTCTCTCTCTCTCTCTCTCTCTCTCTCTCTCTCTCATCTGTGATACTTTCACCTCTGCAGTGTTTTTTATATAATTAATTTCCATATCTTTGGTTTCTGAACTTCTTGTATTCACACACTGTTTTATAATTTATATTACAAGAGAATATTGTTAAAATAAGGTATACATACATACCTACCAGCCTACCTAACTACATACATACATATGCATACATACACACACATATATATGCAAGGTATACATACATACCTACCAGCCTACCTAACTACATACATACATACATACATATGGATACATATATACATACAGACATATATACTAACATACACACAAATAATTACCCACAACTAACCACTATAACACTCGAGTATATACGCAATAATAATATAGCATATGTAAATAAAATTTGCGGTCTATGATAACAATGTATAATTACAGAGATTGAGAATGTCAACATTAAATATTTTCCCCACTTAAATGTTCTAAAACAAGGCGAATATTTGTATTAGTTGTAATTAAAATATGTAAAACAGAATTGCACGGAATGTTATCTGGATATATATATATATATATATATATATATATATATATATATATATAGAGAGAGAGAGAGAGAGAGAGAGAGAAATATAATGATAAAATTCAGAAAGGAAACAAACTTAAAAAAATTTATATAAAAATAGTCGATGTAAATATATACAAAATAAAATCAACAAACAAGGGAAATAACTATATAATTAATTAATTCACACCATCACTATAGGCAAAATATAAAACTATCTTCAAAATATGAAAACTAATAATTTATTTGTTTAAATCTTTACAAAACAAGAAATTCATACTGAAACTCATGCAAAATAAACCACAACACTTACTGAACTTAAACATTAAACCCGATTTAAAATCAAGCTAATCATGCAATTATACAATATTATGAAATCTTCCGGTTTCTCCCGTCAGGGGTCGCCACAGTGAATCAATCGTCTCCATATCACCCTATCCCTTGCATCCACCTGTTACACCATACACCCCCATGTCCTCCTTCATTGCATCCATAAATCTCCTCTATGCCTGGTAGATTCATCCTCAGCAGCTTTCTCCCAACATACTATTTATCCCTCCCCATGAGGTGCCCAAACCGTCTCAATCTCGCCTCTCTCACCATGTCCCCAAATCTTCTTACCTGTGCTGTCCCTCTACTATACTCATTCTTTATCCTGTCCATCCTAGTCATGCCCAGAGGACACAGCAGCATCTTCATCTCTGCCACATCCAGCCCTGCCTCCTGTCCTGTAGTGAGTGGGACTGTTTCTACGCCATACAACATTACTGATCATACTACTGTCTTGTAAACTTTACCTTTTACTCTTGCAGGTACCCTTTTATCACATATAACTCTACTCCACCCACTCCATCCTGCCTGCACTCTCTTCTTCACCTCTCTACCACACTCTCCATTCCTTTGAACAAATGACTCCAAATATATAAACTTATCGACCTTTGCCACCTAACCGCCTTGCAACCCACCACTCCATTGCCATTACTCTCATTTACACTCATGTACTCTGTCTTACTCCTGCTGACTTTCATTCCCCTTCTCGCCAGTGCACAGCTCCACCTCTCCAAGATCTACTCAACCTGTTCCCTACTCTCGCTAAATATCACAATGTCATCCGCAAACATCAGAGTCCAATGTGACTCCTGTCTGATCTTGTCTGTCAACCTATCCATTACTAATGCAAAAAAGAAAGGACTCAGGCTCGATCCTTGATGCAATCCCACCCTCACTTTATACCAGTCTGTTAATCCTACTGCACAACTAACTGCTGTCACACTGTCCTCATACATAACTTGCACCACCTTCACATTACTTCTCTGCTATTCCTGACTTCCTCATACAATATCACAACTCTTTCGGTATCCTGCCATACGCCTTCTCTAAATCCACAAAATACAAAATGCAATTCAATATGATTAAAATAAAATATATGACAAAAACAGTCGATAGCTATGAAGAATTACCTTCGGGAGGTGACGCAAGAGACGGTAGAAATAATCTTGTTCCACAATATGGTCGAATTTGAATTTGGGAGAATCTGGAGAAAGATAGGCCTAGTCCCATGTTTCCTAGTGATCTAGGCCTATGCTTTTCATATGAATGTTGAATTAATAATACAATTCAGTACCAATATTCACATTATATGTATTAGTATGTATTTTTTTCTTCTTTTTTTCTACTTTTCTATGTATACATATAGCACTTTCAGACACTTAAATCTAAGACTAATTTTAGGAATTTTTCGAATTTTGTATAATTTTCGAATTCGTGTTATTTCTAATATTTTTTCTTAGGCCTATTCGAGTTCGGAATGTGCTGAAAGATATACAAATCATTATTAACATTTTTCGAATCACAATTAAAATACGAGAAATATGTAATTAAATACACTCTCTATTCTATATTTTTTCAACGACATCTTTTTCGTTATATAAAATAAAAACACTTAAATATTCAAAATTTAGTAAGAACTTTATAGCCATAAAAGAGGGTGGAATTGGTATATATATATATATATATATATATATATATATATATATATATATATATATATATATATATATATATATATATATATATATATATATATATAACTCAATATTTTTTCAAAAACCTGCAATTACTGTGAAAAATACTAAGGAAAAAATTGGATGAAAAAGAATTTTCTCCACAACCAAAAGTGAATTAAACCCTATCTAACCCTCTGCTTAAACACCCTTAAATAAACCTTAAATTACGTAAAAGTCTCCACCGTTTCAACGAGATGCATGTTGGGTAACAATTAATCATGTACTCAAGTACACATTGCAATGGGTAATTATTGCCTTTACGAACGGTCGCGATCTAAACATCATTATTATTGTTCCCTTGTCGTGCGACGGGTAATAACACATAATAAGCGGGAAAACCCGGTCTTTATGAGTCTTATCAAGATGTTTCCGACGACGACGACGACAACGAGTCTTATCAAGATGTTTCCGACGACAACAACAACAACAAATGAAATTCGTTGTGTATTTGTTATGAGTTAATTCTGAAAAGTAATTTGAAGGGAATATGAATGACTCATATTATGTAGTCACCATGGCTCAAGCGGTAGCGTCCGCGACTCTGAGGCGTCAGGTCGAGGGTTCGCACCCCGTCACGGTCTGAGGTTAGCAAGGGTATGCACTCAGGGTAACGATTACATCTGCCAAAAACAAGTCCTTCGCAAGACTGCAATCGTCCTAGCCCTTGGTAGAAGAGGGAATCCGTGACGTAAAACCGGAATGAATGACTCATATTCTCTTTCCCTCGAACAAGGGCTTCAAGCACGTTATGCACACAAATCAATCGAAATAAATGAACTGCGCAGATAATCGCTGTTAAGACAAACTGAAGTGACAAACTATCTCCTCTTTCGGCATCACAATAAATTGAAATAAGAAACTGCGCAGATTTATCGTTGTTGAGACAAACCGAAGTGGCAAAGTATCGGCTTTACGATAAATCTGCATAAACGAACTGCGCAGATATATCGTCGTTAAGACACAAACATGAATGCAAGTATCTCCCCATGCGGCACTACAATAAACAGGAATAAATGCACTAAAATCAACCGAAATAAATGCACTGCGCAGATATATCGTTGTTAAGACACAAACCGAAAGTGCGAAAGTATCTCCCCTTTCGGCACTACAATCAACACTGTCGACAATTGTGAAGAGTCGGTCCCGAACAATCGCGAGAGTGAACGGATGGTCAAAGTGAAGGCGAATTTGTGGAAAAAAAGTAATTTTTTTTTCTTATTAATTTAAACTCCAAGTTTTAGTGATTTCTATGAACTGATCAGTTAAATATGCCAAGAAATGATATAATATATATAATATTTATTTATTTATTCAATGTTGCGGTCGTAACTTAGAAAACAATGAAACAAACGAAGAAATAAAAAAAAAAGCAATTCTCTAACCTAGATTAAAAAGGGAGAACAAGAAATTCCTTAGAAAACGTCAAGGGTGTACGATAATTTATCTTTTTTTACCTTGCTTAAAACCCCTTTACTGAATTAAATAATATAGAAATGCCCCAATATCAATAAATAATATATATACTTGAATTGCACTAATACCTAATATTAGTGTGATATTATACGGAATTTGTTTTAAAAATGATAAAGAAAATATGAAATCCGATAACTGGTAACTAACTTCTAGAAAAATGCATAATCAGGTGAATTCCCTAAATTGAACAAAATAACGTAAATTTTGCATACTACTTTTTCGATCTTTCTAAAATGTTATAGTAAATGACATATTAAATAAGATCAGTACATTATATGAGAGATATTTATATTAAAATACACTGGTTTGACCACTAACTGCAAGCCAGATGTATGACAATTTCCACAGCAGCGGTTATACTACCTATTGTTTTCAGGATTCAATGAATTTTTACTAGTATAATCAGAGATCTTTACTGAATAATGTTTGACTAAGCCATGAAAGTTCTGTAAATAGACATATTTTTATTCTAATATATAATTATTATAATATAATTTTGGCATAAAACATAAAATTACTTGAAATGACAAAATCTTATCTGGAACATGGAATAAAAATCAACGGAACTGGCATTGACAGGCCATGGGTGTGACCTCGGCCAAGGTCGTAGGCTCATCACTGACACATAAATATTTCTTTTCCTTTCTCTTCTAATATATGCAGAGCTGCAGGACAGTAGACATGTGCGTGCGTCTCACTGAGATGATAACGGATCCGAGAGGTAGCACCATAACTAAAATTATACATACAGTATTCATATTCTTATCACTTATGCAGATGTGCTTGACATTTGTAAATGTTCATAATTTTGCTATTATTCTACTATTATATACAATGACCCATTTCAATAGGATGGCCGAGCCAAAGAACATCCCATGTAAAGTTAGATAACCAAGTAAATTGCTAGGGTAGGTTAGGTTAGATGATTAGTCTATTTGCACAATATCTAGAGAATTATCCATTTAAATGGAATACTGTATAGCATTCACTTAACACACCAAGACAAATACAAGTTTTGTATATTAATTTTGTACAAATCTGATTAATTTTTTTTCATTTTTTATTTCACCGTTTTGCATCACTATTCATCCCCATCATGGAGCTGGGCACAGACAGGTTGGAATTGGGGATCAGAGGCTGGATGTCCTTCCTAGTGCCCTCCAGTCAAGTCCGCCACCTCTCAAGACGAGAACTCTAACCACTGCTTTACCGCATTTTAATTAATATTTTAAAGGAAATCCCTAGAGGAAATGGCCTTGACTACACCCCTACTCCAAGCTATGCTCAATAGACACTGAATGGGGCAAGAGTGCCTCAAGTCCTTTTATGTTCCACCCTTTTGGAGCAGAATCTAGAATCTAGCCATGCTCTAGAGAAATGAAAATAATTGAACTGCTCTAGTGAACTGAAAACTGGATAGATTAAAAGAAAAAGTTACGCAAACCACAAATGAAGCATAACGAAGAGAAAAAGTTGTTAATGGATATACACAAAATAATTAGAGCGCTCGGCTCTGGAAGTAACAAATTAATGTTAAAGATTACTGTGGGGCATTATGAATAGCCTCCAGCCTTAATTCCCCAGCTCCAATTTGTGACCATCCCCATTCAAATGGGGACTAATAGGACCATAAAACAAAAGTGCAATGATCCCTAAATATGTAAATAGAGTAATAGGAAGCAATAGTAGTTTGAATCCCTCAGTATACAAGAACACCTCTTCCATTTTCCCGAAAGTTGTAAAAGTCAACTACATGGGACAGATCGAGGAGAATGGGAATCCTCTTCTTTGTATTTTCTTCCTATTAAGAGTTTAATAGAACCACAGTCATGTTTATACACAAGCATATTATAATTGGTTCCATAAAGCCAAATCAGTTCTGTTCGGGAATATGCTAATACTTTTGCAATAATGGTCCAAGAATTTGCAACAAGGTACAATATCTTGCATAGACAGATTTACTCAAGAAAATGGAGCAAATAAATCTTCTCATGAGAGCAAGGTCAAGACATCTATACAAAAACCTGCCTTAAATAGCTATAATTTATTACATAATTTGATAACACGTTACATTAAACACTTCCTATGCGCCAAGTTGAATCTAAGGCAGTCAGACTCATTAATGATCCTTCTCTTACTTCTAACCTGGATTCTCTCTCTCTTCGCCGTAAGGTATCTTCCCTTTTGCTTTTCTATCGCTACTACATCCATCGCTGCTCTGATGAGTTGGCGAGTTGCATCCCTCCTCCACTGCCGAGGCCGCGTAACACTCGCCAAGCAGCCTCATCTCACAGGTACTGTGTGGAGATTTGTAGCTCGCGGTTTTGTCGGTGCAGTGACAGCTTCTTCCCATCTACCTCCAGACTCTGGAACTCTCGTACTCCTTCTGTCTTTCCTAATTCTTATGACCTTTCATCCTTCAATAAGCAGATCTATCGTCATCTCAGAGCCTAGTCCTCCATATCTCTGGGTCCTCTGTACTTTGACTGTTTTTTTCTGTCTGTCGTTTTCCATTGTGACATTACCTCATCTCTGCCTTGCCCTTAACCCTTTTCTTTTCCTTCGTCTTGGTATTTTCTCGTGCCCGGGCCTTTATTGATGAGGGCAGTTTCTGCCTGTCCCGGTGTCACACTCTTAAAAAAAAAAAAAAAAAAAAAGTTGAGCATATGCAAGACCTCTGTACGTGCAATGACCTACTTTATATATGCATCATTTAACACATCACTCACAAACACATGTTAAACTACTTACTACTTCAAAATACAGATACTTCCTTACTTATGAATAATGAAGTTATGAACAATTGCAGATGCGAACTAAAACCTACCTATTAACTAACCATGTACAGTATTAATGTATTTCTGTACTGTGCTCTATGATTACATTACTATTACTGTTCATGTATGGGTGCAGTTCGTTCATTTATATATTTATTCATAACTCTTTTTACCTCAAGTTTTATTCGAAATCTGCTGATCAGTGTACAGAATATAAGAAAAGGATTATGAAAAAAATTATATATATACAGTAAACTGAAAATACTTAAAAAATCATCATAACAGATACTGGATATATTGATATGATAATGGAGGAAGCTGAAGTTGAAAAAGCAGTCATAAGTTACAAAATATCTGAAACATATGCATGCAAGGATAAAGACATTTCATAGACCTCAAAAAATAGGTAAGATTTTTTATTTTTTTCCCTGTTACAGTATCAAAGTGTTTTAGTATTTTTGCTATGATCTGATATCTGGCCTACGGTGCTTTATTCACTACCATTTCAGGTACACTACTAATTATCTTATTCCTGCTGATAGCTCTTAGAGAATTCTGTACCCATAGTACCAACAACTGTTTTTCAACCGATAGTTCATAAAAAATTCCGAACTCGTATTACATTTAGCGCTTTCCGGCTGATAGGTCATACAGAATTCCGAACCCATATTACCTGCAGATAGGTCATTAAGAATTCCGAGCCAATATCATCTGTAACTCTTCCTGCTGATAGTTCATAAATAATTCCAAACCCATACTACCTGCATCTGTTTTTTTTTGCTGATAGTTCATAAAGAATTCCGAGCCAATATTATCTGCAACTTTATTTTGCTGATAGTTCATAAAGAATTCCGAGCCAATATTATATGCAACTTTATTCTACTGATAATTCATAAAGAATTCCTAACCCATATCACCTGCAGTTCTTTTCTGTTGATAGTTTATAATGAATCAAGATCTGTTATCTCATGATATGCCTTGTATGCGATATAAAAAGTATAGCATTTTATGATATAGACCCTGAATATGTGTTGACGATTGCAAATCTTTTGGCTTCCATTTCTCGATTGCAATTTTCATTATATATCAAGACCTGATCTTTAAGCATCTCAGTGAGCTTCGTATGTGAGGCATAGCCTATACCGAGTCCTGTTTGTTGTATGATCATAGCACGTTTTAGAAGTGATGAATTTTATGACACGTGTTGCTCTACTAATCAAAAGAAAAGGAAGTTTAATATCTTAACATCTCAAATATTTCACATTTGAGAGAGACATTGTTCTGTATATCATAGTACAGTACTTAAATATGGACCTTTATAACTATTAGGACAAATTTTAAAGCTAAAGGGGATCTTTAAAGCAATACAAACCCACTGTGTTCTTCTATAATGACCAAAAATTACTTTCTGCAATACAGAATACGGACACCTGTTAGTAATACTAAACTTTTATTAAATGGTTTAAGAATTCCACAATTTACTTTATCTCATCATTGAAGGAAAGTTGATTAAGAAATATCATATAAAAGTCTACATATATTCATGTACAAATACAATATACATATACAAAACTCATAATTACATTCTGTGCAGTGATATGATACACCATTTGGCTGTATTAAAACTAAAGCAACTAGGAGGACAAAATGTATATATTCTGCAGTGATTTTCTCCTTACTACTTTAACCTCTTCACCAGCAAATTTTCATCCAAAAAGCTTTGCAATACCAGATGAATTAAGCAAGATAAAATCGAGAGAAGTACTTCTGGATACCGAGATGTTTTAAGTGGGGTTGGGTGATACAAGATTAACACGAAAATAGATACAATCGAGAGACTTCAGTTTTGATACATCTCACCTGTTATTGGAAAGACCGAGATGCTATATGGGGGGTTGCCAACGCACGATTAACAAGAAAGTACTCATCTCTGCCTTAGGAAGGCTCAGAGAGAGCCAGAATAAACTGGCATACTTAATGAAAATGCAATATTATAAGGTAACATATTGATGCGATATTTCGTCCTTGCCAAAATATGTCAGACGGGCAAAAAATGAAACATTTCTTCCTTGCCGGGGAAGAGGTTAATATGCATGTCCACTCTAAGATAGTCAGAGCATACTGGCTTACTACAAGAAAGATATAAAATTATTTGATGCTAGATATATTTAAGGAAATGAAGGAAACTAAAGAAGCTGGTTAAAGAAGTGTCTGGTGTTACATATTTACAGCCATAGGTTGTTCAAAGAGCTGTGTAAATTTTAAACAGTCACGTAACTAAACAAAAGAATTAGCATTTGCGAAGAATGACTGGTCATATTTTCTTAATGCTAGAACTTCTTTGTTTTGAGCTTTCTCACCTTCTCCTGTCTCAAGCATCCTATTTCATTAGCCCCTTATCCCGAATATAATTTGCTACATTACTCTTCCATCCAATCTTCAGCCTTCCTCTTCGTCTCCTCCCCTCTGCTTCCATATTTGTAACTTATTTCACACATGATCTTCTCTTTGCATTACATGTCCAAACCACTGTGATCTTTCTAACTTGAGGTTAAATGAATAAGAGATAATTCTGAGTATAAGCAAAAGGTAATTTGTAAACAGAATCTGATGTTTATTTACATTTCTTTACTGTACTGTTGGGATCCCCAACCAGTGGCTCATGAGCCAACGTCATTAGAAAATCATTACAGAGGAAGCACCTGTCAAATACTAAAAGAATCTCTTATTATTCTATACTGGTCATACTTTATATATATATATATATATATATATATATATATATATATATATATATATATATATATATATATATATATATATATATATATATATATATATATATATATATATATATATATATATATATATATATATATATATAATATATATATATATATATATATATATATATATATATATATATATATATATATATATATATATATATATATATATATATATATATATATATATATATATATATATATATATATATATATATATATATATATATATATATATATATATATATATATATATATATATATATATATATATATATATATATATATATATATATATATATATATATATATATATATATATATATATATATATATATATATATATATATATAATATATATATATAATATATATATATAATATATATATATATATATATATATATATATATATATATATATATATATATATATATATATATATATATATATATATATATATATATATATATATATATATATATATATATATATATATATATATATATATATACACACGTGACTATTAACCTCACTTCTCAGTTTCCAACCAAAACTGAAGTGATGCAGTGATAAAGGAATGGAAAAATATAAAAATCTCAAATAGCAATATTACTTACTGCTGCGTTGCAGTTGATAATAAATTCAAAAATTAACATAAAGTCCAAATGGCTACATATTTCTAATAACGATTACCCAAATAATAATTATAGAATGGCTTATTTATGGATTTTTTTATATCACAAAGGTTAAAGGTCTCTACTACAAGGAAGAGGCAATGGACAGTGATGACACAGAGCTCGACTATGTACCTCCATATAGTCAAGGCCCAAGGCCCTTCTCCAATCAAGTGGACCTAGTGATATCCAAGCAATGGCTGAATAATATGGGAGACCTATAGGAAATCACTGACTCCTCAATTAATTACCCAATATAAAAGGTAGAGACATGAGATAGTTAAAGCTACTCCAACCCCAGATCAAGATCGAACATGGGACCTGTATATAACCAGCCCCAGACACTACCACCGCACCACAATGTTGCTACTCCTTAAATAAACAAAATATAATATCACAATCGTTTTGCATAGGCCTATTTCAAGCCTACTGTGTTAAATGCTTCCAAAAATCTTCATAAACATTATGCAAAATCTGAATTACCATTAAATCATTTCGGTCATTGCAAAGAAGTGTCAAATACAAATAAAATTTCGATTTTATCAAACAAGAGAATACGGTAAAATGTAAATTATGTTTAGAATGATCAAATAAGAGAATATCGTAACAATATAAATTCTGTTAATATTTTATCAGACAAGAGTATACAGTAAAATATAATTATACTTGGATTTGATCAAACAAGAAAATATAGTAACGATGTAAATTTTGTTTGGATTTTATCAAGCAAGAGAATATTGTACAGAAAAAAATTATGTTTAGATTTTATCAAACATGAGAATATGGTAAAATATAAATCCTGTTTAGATTTTAATTAATCAATAATAAGTAAAAATAATCGGTATAAAAGATATGCCATAAATATTAGACCATGGAAAACAGAATAACAGATTTAATGCTTCTTGGCAAGAGCCACGCCTAACCCGACCAATGCGCCCAGACCCAATATTGCGCCACCAGCAATAGCTGCTCCTTTCATGGCATCTGCAAATGAAAAGACATATTATATAAGCCAAATCCAAAGTCAGTTTTCTTATATTTAACAACAGGTCATACAGTTGTGCCCTCATCTTACGAGGACAGCCAGTTTCACCATTCCCCACATAAGTCAAAAGTTGCGTATAGTCAAAACCCTTAAAAAGTGTCAATAATTTGTATATGACCTGTTCCCAAGCTCCAACAGAATTTGTATTTTGTCTAGATAAGAGTACTGTGCTCAATTACTTAATATTTATGTAAAACCAGCACAGTAGTTGACATAATGTATTTTTCAGGGAAATATTTCCGAATTATAATATTTACTTGATATATTCATACTGTGTATGTTCAAAATTGCATTGTTTAAAACCATGTAAGATGATTGACAACAATACTCATAAGCTTAATGTCTTTCATATGCTATATATTGGTAAGGATACTGCTGTACTCTTGCCTCAAACTGATACAGTACAAGAACAGACAAATCATCTTCTCAGTTATAGTTAGAAGACAATTTCCTCTCAATTATTGTACCTTAGTGAACCTAGTAAATAATTACAGATACAATAACCAAGTGAATAAGTTTAAGTTACTGTACACTAGTGACTAAGATTCTGTCACTGTAACCTAGTGACTATGTTAAAATTACTGTAACCTACTAAATAACTTAAAATTATTACAACCCATAAGTCATGCTTACCTTTTTCCATTCTTTTCTTAATTAGCTTTTCCAGTTCCAAGACTTGTCTGTTAGCTGGTTCAATTCTGAGAAGGCCTTTGACATAATTTAGAGCAAGCTGGTATTCCTAAAGAGAAAAATAGGAAACAAAATTAACAGATAAACAGCATATACATACATACAGAGTGACTGTAATCCCCAATGTAAAAGGGGGTGGCCGAATCAGAAAACACAATCCCAAAAAAGCTAATATTAGCTATAGGGACTACACCTTTTAGCTCCTTGGGGCTAAAGCTCTACCACGATTCCTCTGCCACAACCCAGCTAGGGTAACCTACTGGTTAAGTGGGCTACCACCTTCTACTGAGCCTGATGGAAGCAGCTAATTTACCCTCACTGATTCATCTAATGGCAGGAGGAGGACAAAAGTGCAAATGCTCTTTAAACTTTGTTTATATTCTACTAGACTAAGAGTTACATTTCGATAATTGTCACATACACCATTATTCTGGTATCAGGAGAACTGCCCACTGAAAAATTGCACTGACAACTGCAAGGAAAACAATTAAGTATTACACCTTTTTTTTATTTTGTGTCACTATTATTCCTCAACTGGGGGTTCACAAATACGGATTGAAACTTGAAAATTAAGGCTGGATATCCTTCCTATTGCCCTGCTGTGGGTTTGAACGCAGGTCCGTCACCTCCCAAGTCAAGCAATTTACCGCTATACTATGGTGATTCCCGAGGAACAAACTTAAATAAAAATATAAATATTACCTTTAACCGAGCATTACCAATGGCCAAATAAAATACATAATCCCGTTTGCCTGTTTCGTCTGGACGTTTATACAATTCTTCTAACAAAACTACTCCTCTCTGGATGTCGGCAGGATATCTGAAATAAACATATATCACATTATTTTTGTATAGGTTTCCCAGTATAATAAATAAATACAAACATCACCTGGATATCTGAAATATAGAAGCATTATCTCTATTAATATGTGATCGGTTTTATTTCAAAGGCTCCCTTTTCAACTAAGTGCTAGGATGTACCTTCTTACAAAGGACTCTGATCATGACAACAGAGATGGCTAGCATGAGTGAATGACCTTTCTAATCTTAGACGGTGGCAGGCCATGAACCCTCGACCTGACGAATCAGTCGCGAACATTACCACTCAGTCATAGTGGCCACAGTACATGATTCTCAAAACTAATCTACACCTTTAAATACCACTTGTATAAGTGAAATTAGCATAGATTATTTTAATTATCTGAAAGGTAAAAATACATTATGTAATCACATATTTTCTTTAATGCTTTTGTTTTGCCGTTAATCCCCATTATGGGGTGGACAAAGCAAGATTGAAGCTGTGGAATTAAAGCTGGATGCCCTGCCTAATGCCCCTAATGTTAAAGGGGTTACAAAGTCAAGCGCACACATCTACCAGAAGGCAAACATACCTTATTCACTCCTCTCAGCTCCTAAGGGATTATAATAATAATAATAATAATAATAATAAACCTTTATTTCCATCACAATAAAATGGGTATTCGTCAGCCGGGGCAAGCCCCAACCCCCCACTGTGGTGCCCAACCACAGCAGTTCCTGCAAGGAAACAGCTTAAACTCTCGGTCTTGGACAGGAACCGATCTTTCGACCTGGTGGAAGCGAAGCCAGCGCGTTACCACTGTACTAGCCAGCTACAATTCCCCCCATCAACCTGCTTGGGTCACTAACAGGGTACATGGGCAAGCCTTCTGATGTGAGGACTGACATGAGATCCGTCTAGACATAATTTCAACTCTTGCAACATCAATTTGATATGCAAAAGACAACCCTCATATTTATACAATAAGAAGCAAGACATTTACTATTCTCAACTATACCCTCTCACTTGCTCCAGTTTACTTGATTTTTGCACAAATCTTAAAAAATTATATTAAAAACTTTTGTTCCCTCCTTATTAACTGCAAATACATGTTTCATTACAATCTTTTTGTGTGTGTTAGTTATGACTTAATAATCACTTACCTACTACGAACCAAAAAACAAGCATATTCAAACTGCGTTGTGCTCGACACCTCCCCTTGACACATTTCTTCATTATATCTTAGCTCAAAGGTCTGAAATATTAAAAAGATTTAATTCCACAACAACTATGATCTGATTTACGTCACGCATACCCTTTTCTACTATGGGATAGGACTGTGTCATCTTGCGAAGGACTTGGGTTTTGGTAAGTGCAATCATTATCCTGAGTGAAGGCCATTTCTAACCTCAGATTGTGGCAGGCCGTGAACCCTACACCAGATGAATCAAAGTCGTGAGTGCTATAGTGGTCACAAATTCCACAACAAATGGTTTTGGAAATTTATGATATATTACCTAGTTAATGAAACAGTGCCACAGAAGATAATTTAATGGTAAGATTGGGCAGTGTTAAAGGTTAGGGTTGGATTCTGTCCGAGACTAACTAAGAACTCAAGGTATGATTAGTTAGTTGGATTCTGTACTAGAATAAGTTAAGACAGTTCAGATTATACTTAATGCGATTTCGTGTTGGTTACATTTTTTCCAATGTTGTTCCATTGGGGTGATCCGAGCTATGCAGCCAAAGGTCATATTGATAGAGCCAATTCCCTCAGTATTACCAACCATAACTCTAATTACAATGACCTCTGATGCACATATTACTCAGGAATTATCAATATCAAACCTTCAAGTCCTCCGAGGAACAGATTTCGTTGAGTACGTCCTCCATCACGAGTGTTATTGCGAGTGAGTTTCGAGAAATTTACAATCACAACAAGTAGTCAATGTTGACAGAGAATTAAGGTTAAAGTAACACACCAGCTGATTGTATAATTAGCTCATTTATATAATATATCATACTTATAGAGGAAGTATATTAAGTATGGTTTTATTAAATATAAAATGGTGCGCATATTATATATATTTTAGGTTTATATCAAACAGAAAAATACAATAGAAAGATGTTTAACTATAAGGTTTGAGACATTATTATTGTGTTGTCAATTCATGACGTGTGTTTACATATGACGTCATATCTATTAAAAGGCCTTTTTTTATTTTTAGGTAAATCACTATATGATATTAATACCATAATCAATAATATATTATATAAATAATGTGTTAGATCTCAAAGATTAAATAGAATACATTTGGGATATTTGGATGTGAAAAAACACGTGAGATTTTTTTTTAATTTGCCTTGTATGAAGTGAAGAACAGCAGTGATAAATGAATCGATGTATTACCCATTCTTTTATTTTCCTTGTTTCAATGCCATTAAATGACTGTGAATAAGCGTGTTTCTGATGTATAATAAGTAGAGATTTCGACGAATGGGACAAGGATAAGATGCTTGAAGTAATTTCCGAAGTCAAATTAATGGTGTTCCACAAGTCAGAGTGTTGACACCAGTCATCTTTGTTCTGCTTATTAATGATATTGATGAAGTGATCTTACAGGGGGACTTCAACATGCTCCAAAAGTAGCCTTAAGATAATCTCTTTCCTTTCCACCCAGACAATTGCAAATATCTCAAGAAAATTAGAAGTATCAGGGCATTAGGACAGTATAAGTAAATAATAGAGGAGCTGTTACAAAGACATCCTCACAGTACAAGTATCAGATCATACTGAATATTACTTTGAAAAACAGAGCTTAAAGAGTTGAGAAGGCTGTAGGAATAATTAATGGACTCTTCACATTTGAGGCTCATACATGAAAATAGTGAATAAATCTAATCAGATTATAGGTATGATATGATTTACGTTCATTGCTCTGGATATTCCAGCATTTAGACGCCTTTTTATGTCGATGGTCAGACCGCACTTGGAATATGCCCAGTCTGTTTGGTCGCCCTATAAAACGAAAGATATCCAGTCTCAAAACAAGTATTATGGATAAAGAAATCTTATTTATCAGAAAAGATTGCGAGTATTCGAGGCATGATTGAATTGTATAGAATTTCGCGCAAAAAATACGATAACGAAGTGAACTTTATTCTGGAGAGGAAAATGGAACCTACTCGTGGTAATTGCATGACACAATCCAAAGACAGGAGCAGAACCAACAGATGACAAATGGTATTTTAGCTCGAGAGTTGTGGAATAATTTACCCAATGAAGTACGAGAGGCAGCATGTGTGGCGTCCTTTGAAAAACGACCAGACAAATATGGAGATAACCAACCCATTAGATATGATTTTGAGGAAATGTTTGTGACCAACCTAGGTCGCCACCATATCAGTTTGAGCATTGATGAAGATGTAGATCAGGACTTAGAGGCCTAATGGGCCTGAGTCCAGTACCGCCGTAGATCAGGACTTAGAGGCTTAGAGGAATATACAGGAAACTAAAAAGAGGTGAAGAGCATGTGAGGCAGCAATATATACAGTTAAACAGGGAAGTTAAAAAGATAGTTAGAGAGTCGAAAAGAAAATACGAAGTTACAATAGCAGGAGAAGCTAAAGAAAATCCTAAAGGGTTTTATCAACATTATCAAACAAAATTTAAGGAAAAAGTCGGACCAATTGAAGTAGCCAATGGCCATATCACAGATGACGATAAAGTGATGTGTACATGTTTAAATGATTATTTCTTATCTGTATTTACCAATGAAAACTTGGAAAATATTCCGGAAGTAGAATCCATTTACAGAGACAGTCCCGACAAAATACTTAGTTCAATAAATATTACGAGAGAGGAGGTAATAAAAGAAATAGATAAATTAAAGGCTCATAAATCTCCGGGACCTGATGGAATATATGCTAGAATATTAAAGGAATGCAAGGAAGAGCTTAGTTGTCCACTAACTGCATTATTTAATAATTCAATAAAATTAGGATCGGTACCCATGGAGTGGAAATTGGCAGATGTGGTACCAATATTTAAAAAAGGAGAACGAGTTAAAAAGAATAATTATAGGCCGGTAAGTTTAACGTCAACAGTGGGTAAGATTCTAGAATCCATAATTGCAAATAAAATAAGGGCACATCTAGAATTACACAGACTGATAAAACTTTCACAACACGGCTTTCTTAAGGGTTTTTCGTGCCTTACAAACTTACTGTCTTTTTATTCAGAAGTTTACGAGGCAGTAGATTGTGGCAAAGAATATGATACAATATATCTAGATTTTAGCAAAGCTTTTGATAGAGTTCCTCACAAAAGATTAGTTAAAAAGCTAGAAGCTCATGGTATAGGAGGAGCTGTTCTCAGATGGATCAAACAATGGTTAAAAGACAGAAAACAGAGGGTTTGCATAAATGGAGAGAAATCAGAGTGGGGCTCGGTTACTAGCGGGGTACCACAAGGCTCGGTACTGGGTCCCCTATTATTCATCGTATATCTAAATGATCTGGATTCGGATATCAGTAGTAACCTAAGTAAATTCGCAGACGACACTAAAATAGGTAGAACTATAAATGGAAAAGAAGACATTCATGCTTTACAGGAAGATCTAAATAGATTATCTGAATGGTCGGACAACTGGCAAATGGAATTTAATGTTGAAAAATGTAAAGTAGTTAAAATGGGTACTATAAAAGACAATACTAGTTATAAGCTAAATAACCATGAAATCATGAGTTCTCAGTGTGAAAGGGATTTGGGAGTTCTTGTGAGTAGTAGTCTTAAGCCAAGAGAGCAATGCACAGCAGTCAGAAATAAAGCAAACAGAATTTTAGGATTTATCTCAAGAAGCGTCAGCAATAGGACGGAAAAAGTTATTTTGCAGCTCTATCTTGCATTAGTTAGGCCCCATTTAGATTATGCTGTGCAATTCTGGTCACCCTATTATAGAATGGAAATTGAATCCTTGGAGAGAGTGCAGCGAAGAATGACCAAGATGATACACAATATCAGAAATCTACCATATGAGGACAGATTAAAAAAACTTAATCTACATTCTCTAGAGAGGCGAAGAGTTAGGGGGGATATGATTGAAGTGTATAAATGGTTTAAAGGGATTAACAAGGGAGATATTAATAAAGTTTTAAAAATTCATGATCAAACCAGAACTCGTAATAATGGATTTAAGCTTGATAAATTTAGGTTCAGAAGGGAAATTGGTAAAAATTGGTTTGGTAATAGAGTAGCTGATGCATGGAACAAGCTTCCTAGTAGGATAGTAAATGCCAATACCTTAGACACCTTCAAATGTAGATTAGATAGACATATGACAGAGGTAGGGTGGGTATAAATAGGTTAGTGCTTATTAGAAAAATCATAAACAGAAAAATAGAATAAATAAGTAGAGTAGAATAGAATAGGTTAGACATGCTGAAAATACAATTCAAAAATGGAGCTGCCTCGTGTGTGCCAGTAGGCATGTTGCAGTGTCCTCTATTCTTATGTTCTTATGTTCTAAGGGGCCTGCGTCCAGTTCCGCCGTAAGGTTAAGGTAAAGTATTAATTGATATATGGTATTCTTTTAATATTACACCCTTCTCCTCCCCGACTATATTAGGTGCTATTTAGGCCTTGATATTTTAGGATTTTATTGAAGCGTTGAACAAAAATGGCCTTCAAAATAATCATTATTTATTCATTTGTAAATTAGATCAGGTTAGGAGAGGTTTGGTAAGTTTATATTGGGAATAACAACGGTTTTGAAGGTCAGATTCATACTTCATAAAAAAAAACATAGGAAATGGCCTACATTTCAATGCCAGAAGGAGGAAATTAAAAAAAATTGCCTAATATTGAATTTCCATATCCATATAGTCCATGTTTTTACAACCTCATTCCTTTAGTATTATTGGTTTAGTGTGCACATTATCAGTTACTCAATATCTGAAACTTAAGATATTGTTATTATTTTATTTTCACAAATTCAGACCCACAGTCTAAAAAGATTGTCATGAAATTTACTCCGATTAAGAAACTTGTTGATAATTGTTATTATTCTCTGTTGTTTAAATGTTTACTTTCACACCCCCAGTTAGGAAAAATATCCATTAAGATTT
>JAXCGZ010006501.1:32500-38290 GCA_037179515.1 Halocaridina rubra
ATTACATCTGCCGAAACAAGTCCTTCGCAAGAAGGCAACCGTCCTAGCCCTTGGTAGATAAGGGAGTCCGTGACGTAAAACCGGAACAATAACAATAATCTTTGGGGGCTCGAAAAAGTTCATACTCACTCATTACCACATGAATTCGAAGACCACGCCTCCATGATGACAAGAGCAACGCTGATTGGCTGAAATATCCTAGCATTGGCCAATAAACTACTTACGGCCCAGTATTAATGATATGAGTCTAAAAAATTATCTATATACTTAATTTTACTTCTGAGTTTTATTTTTCTTTATTTATTTATTTATTCAAATTTTTTATTCTTTATCTTTGATATTTTAATACTTATTCAAGGACGTAATATACAGGATTAAAATGGTGTCTTGCTTCAGAGCAACAGGAAATTAAAATATCTATGGATGTGATATATCTGTGTGCATGTGTGTGTGTGAGTGTGTGAATTTATACTTCATCAGTTTAAAACAGATTTTAAAAACAACACTGGTATACTTTCTTCACTAAAATCACATTTTATATATATATATATATATATATATATATATATATATATATATATATATATATATATATATATATATTATAGCAATAAGTGAAATAACAATATATATTTTTTTTTTATTTCTTATTCTACTTTTTTCTCCAAACATCAAAATAGAATCGCCATTGCTGACTACCTTGATCAAGACTCAATCATCCAGTCTCCATTATTTTTTTTTAAACATTTTAAATCGCTCTGCATCCACGAAGTGATTTTATATAATACCTCATAACACTAAGTAAGCGAGAGATAAAATATCCGTCTTTGTGTTTTTTTTTATTAATTCTCTTTTAATACCTTCACTCATGTTGCTTTTTTTTTCTTTTTTTTTATATTTTTCCTCCCACAACGGATTATTAAGCTACGCCATTTCCCGTTGCTGGGTGGCAGCAGACGGGATTTTGTCCCGCTTGAGATAACTCAGCTGCGCAACGGAGTAGCATCATCATTGTTAATCTCTAACTTGGGAGGCTTAATATTGTTGACTTTATATGGAACTTCATTCTCTCCTCTCTCTCTCTCTCTCTCTCTCTCTCTCTCTCTCTCTCTCTCTCTCTCTCTCTCTCTCTCTCTCTCTCTCATATTATTTTTTATTCAATGTTAAAATACGTTAACAATATTTATTTGTAATGCCAGGGGTTATGAACGACAGATGCAGAGCGACAGGACACACATACGCACTTTATATATATATATATATATATATATATATATATATATATATATATATATATATATATATATATATATATATATAATATATATATATATATATATATATATATATATATATATATAATATATATATATATATATATATATATATATATATATATATAGCATATGGTTATGGCTACGTAGCCATAACCAATCACATTTACAAAATTCACGCGTTTTTCGTGAGATAGAATCATATATATATATATATATATATATATATATATATATATATATATATATATATATATATATATATATATATATATATATATATATATATATATATATATATATATATATGACTATTAATTCCAAGGGAATTACTTAGCAGAATTCAAAATGATCACAATCACCTCAAGGGAAAAATGGAACAGAGTTAGCGAGTGCTTTCGATTTCAGAAAATTCATTCTCAGAGCCAGAGCTAATAAGTAAATAAAGAAAAAATGAGTTTATAAACACCTATTTTTAAACATCTAGCTAAACCCCAAAAGATCACAGAGACAGAGCTAATCTCTAATAAAATTAACCACTTTACCGTGGCTCAAGCGGTAGCGTCCGCGACTCTGAGGCGTCAGGTGGAGGGTTTGCGCTCCATCACGGTCCGAGGTTAGCAAGGGCATGCACTCAGGGTAGCGATTCAATCTGCCAAAACAAGTCCTTCGTAAGAAGGCAACCGTCCTAACCCTTGGTAGAAAAGGGAGTCCGTGACGTAAAACCGGAACATTCTATGATCTTACTGTAATAGATGTAAGTAAGCCTCTTAAGGAGATTAGAGAGGAGACTGGGCACTTACTGTGTAAGTAGATATCAGGATTATAGATGAATTATTCCAATCTATTTGATGATAGCAATTAAGATTCAAATACAGTGAATTATTTTTATTTCCTTGTCTTACGCATTACATAGGATGTAAGTTTTAATCTTATATTTGAGGGCTTTGATGTTTGTCTTATATATTATCTGTTGCAATCAACACGCTCTTATATATATATATATATATATATATATATATATATATATATATATATATATATATATATATATATATATATATATATATATATATATATATATATATATATATAATTGCAGTTATTATCAGGGGAATTTTTTGATTAGTGTATCACGTAATGTGTTTTTTTTTTTTAATATTTGGAAAAATATGGCAGGCAAATATAGACTTTGACTTTATTTTTATAGAAAAAAATACTCCTGGCTGAACAACTATGATCTCCAATGAACCAAGCAGGATAACAGTTCTAAACCAATGCTGAAAATCTGGTCAATTTCCATATCTATGAATTCAGGGCTAACTGTTCAATGATCTCTCAAAACCCTTGACATGAAAAGATATATATATTTTTTTAATTTTGTATCGAGTCCCGAATAGATATGAACCTAAGAAAGAATAATTGTAGGTTTTCTCATTGTTATGCGCATTTTACACTTATCTTTGTCATTAGTTCCGGTTTTACGTCACGGACTCCCTTTTCTGCTAAGGGCTAGGACGGTTGCCTTCTTGCGAAGGACATGTTTGGCAGATGTAATCGTTACCCTAAGTGCATGCCCTTGCTAACCTCAGACAGTGACAGGCGAACCCTCAACTCTGTCATTAGTTCCGGTTTTACGTCACGGACTCCCTTTTCTACCAAGGGCTAGGACGGTTGCCTTCTTGCGAAGGACTTGTTTTGGCAGATGTAATCGTTACCCTGAGTGCATGCCCTTGGTAACCTCAGACCGTGACGGGGCGCGAACCCTCGACCTGACGCCTCAGAGTCGCGGACGCTACCGCTTGAGCCACGGTATAAATGTATATATAAATGAGAAGCTATTTCACTGTTTCTTTTCCAGTATAAGTTTATAGAAGGTACTTGATTGTTTGGTCAAGTAATTCATCATTATAGATATTATTTATACTAATGCAAAGAATATTGTGAATATACTTGAACAAGTTCAATTTCTCGAGAGTGATCTTTGGAAAATGGTGATATTTGCTTTCCATAAATAACTTGGAAAGCAAAACAGAAAATGAGTTGTCCATTGCCATGTCAAAATAATTGTCGCTAAAACGAGTTTACACAGTCTATAATGCAAAGTTTCACTTGCAATTTATATGCAGGATAATGCTAGCAAAAATCAGCGACCCCACATTGAAATGGGTTAAAGGTGTAGACTTAGAGGAGAAAAAATGCAGAGTTTAACCAGCTTTAGCAATGAATATTTTTTTTCCTCGTTTACTTTAGCCCTGGCTTTGATAATGAGATTTTAAATCGAAAGTACTCGCCAACTCAAAACTATTTCAGTCTCGATGAGGTCATTATAATCATATCTATCTATCTATCTATCTATTTATCTATCTATCTATATAATATATATATATATATATATATATATATATATATATATATATATATATATATGTAATATATATATATATATATATATATATATATATATATATATATATATATATATATATATATATATATATATATATATAATACAAGAGATTCTCTACTTGTTTATAAATATTCTCTCTCTCTCTCTCTCTCTCTCTCTCTCTCTCTCTCTCTCTCTCTCTCTCTCTCTCTCTCTCTCTCTCTCTCTCTCTCTCTCTCTCTCTCTCTCTCTCACGCACACACACACACGTGTGTTAATTGGTAATGCGACACTGGCTTTCTGAATTCCTCTTTTGGGATTTTCAACAACATAGTTGTGTGTTAAAGCTGCCTTTTCTTAATAGAAAATTTGCTTATTTTCTCAACTCTTTTTGGTTTTATTTATCATTAGAGGAATTCTTTATTTTTATGAATAACCAGGTATGGCTTATCTTGTTCTGTGTGTTATATTTTTTATCTGCTGGTGTATGTTGATTATGCGTTTGTATGTTGATTATCTTGTTTGCTTTATGGAAACAACTTGATTTTATATATATATATATATATATATATATATATATATATATATATATATATATATATATATATATATTGGTATATTTTTTGTATTATCGTCATTATTGTTGTTAAGCTTCTTCTTCTCCTTCTTCTTCTTCTTCTTCTTCTTCTTCTTCTTCTTCTTCTTCTTCTTCTTCTTCTTCTTCTTCTTCTTCTTCTTCTTCTTCTTCTTCTTCTTCTTCTTCTTATTATTATTATTATTATTATTATTATTATTATTATATTATTATTATTATTATTATTCTCTTTTACACAGCTAATGGGGGTTGGAATCTAGGATCGATAAGTATTACCAATTATCTATGATTTGTCGCAGTTACTGTAATTAGCAAATGATTAAATGACTTCTGGTATATTGACATTACATGTAATTGTGTTTAATGACATAAATGTGTCTAATTAAGATAGTACTTCCTCGATACTTCCCTTTTTTAGCATCAGCTGGCAAGGCATATGACTGAAGTGTGTGTGTGTGTGTGTGTGTGTGTGTGTGTGTGTGTGTGTGTGTGTGTGTGTGTGTGTATTTACCTAAATGTGTTTATGGAAAAGAGCCATGTGCTCGTAACTCCCCGTCTCCTGATTTTTTTCATTGTTACACAATTATATTTTATCGTATTGTCCTTAAAGCTATGAAAGCAGTTTACATTTACTGCTTCTTCGCTTAACTAATCCCAATCATCAACTGTTCCTACACGAAAAAAGGAGTTCCTTACATCCTGCTAGAAATTGAATTACTCAAATTCAAACTATGACCTTTAGTTTTAGAACCACCTATATCAAAATATCGCTCCCTGTCAATTCCATCAAATGCATGAACCGGCACCATACCTCTCTTAATTCTTCTAGTTTCAAGTGATGGTAAGTCTAACTCCCCCAGCCTTCTTTTTAATAACTGAGACTGCGAAAGTCTGTCACCAGCTTCGTAACCTGTCTCTGACATTATATGAATTTCGGACAAGAGAATACTTCTCAGAGGCCTTCCCCTATTATGCTTTAATTCTAGAGCGACTTAGGGAACCCTAAAGGATATAGCAAAATTGTTCTTATCCCATCAGCCTCCCGAATCGAAAATAGATCGTACTTAATGAGATAGGTAGATATATAGATGGATAGATAGATAGATAGAAAAAGAGATGGAAATAGATAGATAAATAGATTGAGTGAGGATAGATTAATAGATTGATAGATAGATAGATTAATTGATAGATAGATAAATAGATTGATAGTGCGAAAGATGGATATATAGGTAGATAGATAAATAGGTTGATAGTGCGAAAGATATATATATATATATATATATATATATATATATATATATATATATATATATATATATATATATATATATATATATATATAGAGAGAGAGAGAGAGAGAGAGAGAGAGAGAGAGAGAGAATTTTAGAGAAATGGGTTTGACATCGTCAGGGTACTGGAAGATAATGGAGAGAGAGAGAGAGAGAGAGAGAGAGAGAGAGAGAGAGAGAGAGAGGAGAGAGAGAGAGAGAGAGAGAGAGAGAGAGCGTCATCACCTGTCCTTACAATCAATA
>JAXCGZ010006502.1:0-22500 GCA_037179515.1 Halocaridina rubra
CATAGGCATGAGACTGGGGTTTGGTGAGACCAAGAGTGGCTGTCCCACATATTTGATGTCGGATAAAAAATAGCTATTCCAATATTTTTTATCTTGTATAAATACTAACCTTTTCTTTTCCTTTTGAGTTTTTCTCTCATCTTTGCATATTCCCTGTTTTGTATTTGAATGAGTGTATTTAAGAGGTGCAAGAAGCATGTTGAATACCTTACTTAAACCTTATATTCTAATAGTTCATGATATAATTGATTAATATATAAATGTATGGTAGGAAAAGGCCCAATGAAGAAAAAGCAACAACAATTTTATGAAATGCTAATTAATACTGTGATCAGTTGGGGTGACAAAATTTATAAATACTTCGATTGTATTTCCTGTTAATTTCTTTACTGGGCATTTTCCTACCATTTTAGATTGCATGGTAACAGAACAGGTTATTTACATTATAAGTACAGTAATATCTTTTGCTTCATGGAGATCGCCGTAGTGTAGTGGTAGAATGCTTGACTCGGGAGGTGTCAGACCCATATTCGGGCCCACAGTTGCGTGTAATAAAGATATCCAGACTTAATACCCCAGTTTCAAGTCGACTATTTCCATCCTCAAATGGGAACTGACAATGACATAAAACACAAGAAAATATATTTGATTCATAAATAATATACACATCTTAATACTTTTATTTTTTTTCTTTCAAATACTCAGAGAGACTGCAACTAACACGAGACATTCATAAAATAAACTTACAAACAATGCTAAAGTGTTGTGAGTCATTACTGAAAAAAAATATCAAGAGTACAGCAATATTTTATATATATATATATTTATATATATAAGGCACGGAAAACTCACTATATAAGGTATATCATATAGCAATACAAATTAAGTATAGATTATTCGATATAAGTACATGGGCATATTGTATTCTTGATTGCAATATTTCATATCTTACGCGGCAATGATCATTTAATAAACACTCTTCTAGATAAGGTCAACAGCATGATACAGTACAGTATTTCAAAAAACACCGCAGAGCAGTAGGGTTTCAGTATGCATTGTCTTACAATGAAATACGTTTTATTTGCAATATAATTTTGATATTTATCATTCATAGTGTCTCTCATTTTTTCCTTTGTATCAAACAACTGGCAGCAGATGACTTAGATATATTATTTTAAAAAGATTTTTAATTAATATCAAGGTCCATAGTTCGATAACTCGACTTAAAACCCTCATAAGGACTATGTTACTAGACATGTAGTTTATGAAGGAGCCCAAAAAGCCTAAAGATAGCGAGACAGAATTATCAATGTTTAAATCATATTTTGTTGTATCCCATATTGCTGTGAGCTTTCGTACCCAATAAACAGAATATAGCGAAGAATATATATCATTACACACACTTAATCTTTAGGTGTCAGTGTGTTAGAAATCCTTTGATCAATTTGATATCTTTAGTACAGTGTGATACACATATATTTTGAACGTCCAGACCTAAAAGTACCTGACTGAAATGCCATCAATATATTGCAGAGCTCAAAAATTGTACATACTTTTTTAATCATTTAAACCATGAAGGTAATACATTGTATATATTTAAATGTTAATTATAATACATTTTAGTGTTTATTTATAGATTTCAGTAACTCCTCAGTAGCATAATTATTTGCTTATATTGTTTAGTAAATATCATACCCTAAATAGTAATTAAGAAAGGATGAATATGCCAACCAAAGCAATTAGATAATCACAAAAGAAGATCACTTTTAAACTTCCGTCTTTATTGTTAAGCAGAGTTCTTCATTGTTCTGCCTATTTTGTTTTCATTAAGCTTATTTTTTCACTTGTAACTCTTGATTCTGCATTAATGTTCTGTAATGTGAATAATCTTCTCTTGAAAGGTACTTGTACTAGTTAAAAATCCTGTATCCTCTAATGATATATTTTACTTTTTATTTATCCTGAGAGACCTATATATAATGTGTGTCAACGTTAATTTATCTTAGTTTAACAGTTGCAAAATTAAATAAAGAAATATTATGGTACAAAACCACAGTTAATGGATAACGAAATTGGTAGCCTACGGAGTACATTTGTGGACTGAATATATAAGATACGTAATTTAAGTTACGAGGAAAGGCTGAAGGAGTTAAACTGACCACCACTCATAGCTAGAAGTTAGATGGGGATTTGGTAACCTTTTTAATCTACTCTGTGGCTTTGATAGGCTAGATAGAGTGCAATACTTTGATATGAATATATCCATATTTAGAAGTCATAGTTTGAAACTTCGTTACAGAGCTTCTATGCAGGATGTAATGATATACTTTTTTAGTGTAATGTATTCATTACGCTCTATTTATAATATTTATTCATTTGTAGCTTTATAGTGCATAAGATATATAGCTGAAATTTTTATGTTTTAAGTATTGTATATTCTGTAAACATCACTGAATGCACTGGCTAGATTATAAAATATATACAGTATAATAAATTTATCACCAAGTGAAGCTAAGCAGACAAGGCACAGAATAGCTTAGTGTTTTCCCTTCTTGAGTTTTGTGTTAGTATTTTATTATATTTTCATTGATTAAAGAAAAGAATATCAGATTTAAAAAAAAAAATGAAAATTCTTGGTATTTTTAAATTTTTTTGAGTAAGGGGGATTGCAGCCATTGTACTGTATAAGTATGTATGTAGAGTATCCTAGTGTACATTTATATTGTATAAACACTCACATTCACATGTAACCTTTACAAAAATATTTTTAGGACCCTTTTCATCAAATAATCATTGAATATAAATTGTATCTTTGGTAACGCTTAGCGTTTGCACATTTGTTCTCGTATCATTAAGTTTTGCAGTATATTGACCATAGTCTATCCTATATAATTACTGTTAAAATGTTTTCCATTCTTCCAGTCGATGAATTACAATAAATATATCTGACCATAGTTTCTGCACTGTGACTTAATTTACATGATTAATAAATTAATTTGCTTATTAATCACCATCAATTTAAAGCCTCCAACATATAGAGTAGAATATATTAAGTCACAACAGTTTTCACACTGTGACCAAAGTCACATTATTGGTAAATTGGCTTCTTACCCACATTAATGATTTATTAATCAGGTTCACGTTAATATAGTAATAAATCGCCATCAATTAAAAAGAGATTAAATCTGTGTAGTCAGTGCTGTTAATTTCACTCAATCAATGTCAAATATTTTAATTAATTAAAGAACTATCAAGTAATAAGGTATGAGTTATAATGACTTTTCTTGTCATAAAAATAAAACGGGATGAGATTTATAATAATAATAATAATAATAATAATAATAATAATAATAATAATAATAATAATAATAATAATAATACTCAATAATAATAATAAGTAGTAGTAGTAGTAGTATATCCTGGATTTTACCAGTGTGATTTGTATTACTCTATACTGTTTTGTTATTATAATTGCATTAATTTCATAATGAGATAATTTCAGTGATAACAATATATTAATGTCAATATGAGGCAATACCAGTGATTACAATAAAGATTTTAGACAGGTATTATAGGAAATACTACTTTCATACTACATTAGAAAATAAACAGCATATCCTCATCACACAAAGTGATTATCTGAATACCATGAAATAGTATATGGGACTTTCTGTCAAATTTAATATACCTTTTCACTCATCCCTATTTATTTATCCTCTCCTCTTTTTCTACTAACCATATTTTCTTATTACAGTATTGCTAGCTTTGTATGCCTTTTATGCCTTATTCTCCCATTTGCCTTTGCAGGGATTGTCAGGGGTGAAGACATCATAGGTTCCTTTTTCTCTGAAGGCTTGCTTATAGTGGGTCATACAATACATGTCTTTCCCTCCTATCGAGAAGCGACCAACGCTGGAATGGATATTAGAGGTATGTCATTAGGACACGGACGAAAGATGTGAAAGTATACAAATGTGTACAGCTTTGACCTTTATTGATGCAGTAACACAGATATAATGATTTTAGTTTTATGTGTCACTATGAGTGCCCACTATGGAGAAGGGCACAGGCAGATTGAAGTTGGGAAAATAAGGCTGGAGGCCCTTCCTGTCTCTTTTACTTGGGCTTGAAGCAAAGGCCATCACTTCCCGAGACAAGCATTACTATTACAATATGGCAGTGCCCAGAGAAATTTTATTAGGAGTACAGACTATAGGTGCAAAATCATACAAATGTGACTACTCTTTATAAGGGGTATTATGGTTATTATATAACCTGGCATGTGGATCCAGTGTGAAAAATTATGCAGTGAAGATAATGAAATAATATATTTTGATATTGAAATATGACTAGTACTTATGAGAATACATTTGTCATATTTGAGGATTAGTTTTTATATTTAATATAATATAACATAACCATGAACATGCAGCTAACATTAAAATACAGTTTTTCCAATATCAGTTTAATAGTACATTACAGTATTGCCATATCTTATATAATAGTTGCAGTAATGCCCAAATAAAGCCATAAAGGTGTCATTCATCGTTCATCATGCATTATCAATTAGTTCTCCAACTTCTCACATTATTTAAAAACCACATATGTTGTAAATCATGCCTATATTATTGTCATGTACTTAATCTTTACTTATTATAATTTAGATTCTGTGTAAAGTTAGCACATTAGTTGATGTCATGTATTTTTTATGGAATACTTCATGATTTTTTTATATATGTTGATATCGTATATTTTTTTTAAAGGAAAACTTTATGATTATTTTATATATTTTCTGACCGCATTTAGTCCACACTGTACTATAAAAATTCGTGTAAGATGCTGACCCATTGTATATGCTATACTGTATTATGTATTATCATACTCCATATCAAATGTTATAATAATTGATGTTATCTCACCTAAGTTGTGAGTTACATTTGCAGCACTTGAAGCAGGTTTTGTGCAGTAGACGTCCAGCAACTTCCATTTTCTCCATGGGGTAAACGGTTTTGTTGCATTGGGTGCATTTCTCTGATGTACCACCCTGAAATAGAAGACAATCATTAATGACAAAGAAAACGTGGTTAGAGTGTTCTTTTGCCAAGTAACAAACATGAGATTTACCCCACTGCGAGGTGTTAGGAAGGGCATCCAACCTTACTTCCCCAGTTCTAGCCTGTCTGTGTTCACCCCCATTTGATTGGGAATTAATTGTGACATAAAACTGTTCACTGACAGTGTTTCAGTAGCAATATTTGGGAATGACAGCTTGCAGCTTCCATGTCTGACCTGATACAGGCCTCAGTTGGCATGATATATATAAGTCATATTAATGCTGTGAGAACCACAGTAGCTCAGTGGTAGAGTGCACAATTTAAGAATCGACTAACATAGGTTTAGTCACACAGTGTGGCATTGGGAAGGCCATTTAACCTTAATCCCCTAGCTCCAACTTGTCTGTGTCCACCCCCTATCTAATGGGGACTAATTGTGACATATAAAATGTTTCATATACTTTAAAGGTGTGAGGAACTGTTCTTTTTTACAGTTCTCCTGCTAATTGCAACAAGAACACATGATTTTGACTTGATTTTACCATTGCATATTTCTTTTTGAGAGTTACATTGTTTTCCACATGCCAACCAAAGCTATATTGTCAGACTAAATGGGTATTCATTTAGATCCATAACTAGCCAAAACAACATTGTTAAGCTAAGTGACCATTACTGTATAGTGTACTCAGGTAATATCTGGAGTCTGAATGAGGCCGCAGGAGTTCAGTGATAGAGTGAGTGTGTCCGGAAGCAATTAATGTGGTTTGATCCCACTTAGGGGCATTAGAGAGGGCATCCAGCCATAATCCCCAAGATCCAACATGTCTGAGTCCACTCCATTTGAATTGGGACTAATTGCAACACACAAAACAGAACATTTTCATATTTGCAATCTGAATGAATTGGCAGTTACGTTTATATAATTACCTGACCGCTCCTTTAGGTCCATAAAACCCTACATATATCAAAAGGTCAACACTTGATTACTAACCCACCCAAACTATCCTTGCATTGGACTGATTCTATGGTTGCATTCTCTTCCCCATTCTGCCTCTTCTCTATAACTTAGTTGAGTTACCCAATAACATATTGTCGAACTCCATGTGTTGTCAAAATATGAAATATTCCTTTATTTCACTATGAAACATACTGTAGTAGGAGGTTACATAAGTTACATGTGCAGGGCATATGCTAATATGTATTCAGACTGAACTTTTCAAAGCATATTGTATTAGGGGGTTACATAGGTCACTTGCACAGTGCATACACTAAAATGATGCATATTGAAGAGAGCATTAGTACTCAGTGCTCTAAGGATTCTGATTCCTAGGGTATATATCATGGTATAGCATACAATACGGACAGGTATGCTACAAACTCCCTAGGGAACTGCGGCAGTACGTTAGGTAGAGCACTCAACTCGGAAAATGTCAGACCCAAGTCGAGTCCACTGCAGGGTGTTTGGATGGCCATCCAACTTCGACTCCTGTAAATTTCCTAGCTTAATGAATGGCTCACATGAAGCAGACTGAAACCCAGTATGTCCAATTTGCAGTTTCACGTGCAATGTTCATCATGAAGCTAATTCATTTCAGTATTGAATATTTCCAGTTTAGAAAGAGGATGATTCACACAGGTTTGGTGTCCACACGATGAAAATTGTACCTAATTTTTTTTTGCGGATTCGTGTGACACTGTTAATCCTCATTTGAAAAGAGATGGACACAGACAGTTGAAGCTAAGGAAATAAGACCGGCTGCCCTTTCTGATGCCCCTTGGTGGGATCCAACAGGGGATTGTCACTTTACAAGTCGAGCGCTCTTATCACTGAGCTATTGTGGCTTTCAGAATCATACTTTATACCTATATTATTTCCTAACATAGCTTTGGCTTTAAATGCTTTTCAGCATATGCTGAAGGTCTGACTAGTTGTGAATGAGTTCATGGTCTCTATTCTTTGAAGATTAAATTATCCTAAACAGACTTTAAATATATTTAAAACACTTGTTAAACCATGCTATCTAGACCTAAACCAGTCCTTATGATTTTGTCCTTGAGTTAGAGGATTTATATTAGTTCAAAATTTAAAATGTTTAAGCATGCTTACTATCTTCAGTCTGGTAAGTTAAGCTAACAAAACTTGTATTAATTTTTAGTCTTATTAGAAATACAGTGAATGTGGGTCATCTACTGCCTACACAGCGGAAATCATGATAAGTGTGCAATGATATTATTTTTATGTGCTGTTTTGTGTGTCACTATTGATCCCATTCTGGATGTGGACACAAACAAGTGGGAGTGGGGATTTAAAGCTGGAACCCTTCCTAACGCCCAATGGTGGACCTATTTGTGGGTCTGTCACTTCCTGTGTCAAGTGCTCTAACCACTGCACTTTCGCAGTCCCATGTTCATTGATGCAGTGCTGTTCGAAATTTAATAAATTTAATTGACACATTATGATTGTATATATATATATATATATATATATATATATATATATATATATATATATATATATATATATATATATATATATATATATTATACATATATTATATATATATATATATATATATATATATATATATATATATATATATATATATATATATATATATATATATATATATATATATATATATATATATATATATATATATATATATATATATATATATATATATATATATATATATATATATATATATATATATATATATATATATATATATATATATATATATATATATATATATATATATATATATATATATATATATATATATATATATATATATATATATATATATATATATATATATTTATATATGTGTGTGTGTGTGTGTGAAGGAATAATATATATATATATATATATATATATATATATATATATATATATATATATATATATATATATATATATATATATATATATATATATATATATATATATATTATATATATATATATATATATATATATATATATATATATATATATATATATATATATATATATATATATATATATATATAACCAATTAAGCACATTACATATGTGAAAACATGAATCATTTTTTTTTTTACCCCAACCGGGACTCGAACCTGGCACTTATTATTACTAAGTCAAGGCGCTACCACTACACCACAGAAGGTTAAAAGGAATCCAACCTTATAGCTTATATCTGCTATACTTAGGAATGAACGCTTTCTAACTGAATGTAAAATGAACATGGTGGCATTCAGTTAGAATGCGTTCATTCCTAAGTATAGCAGATATAAGCTATAAGGTTGGATTCCTTTTAACCTTCTGTGGTGTAGTGGTAGCGTTGTGAGTTAGTAATAATAAGTCCTCGGTTCGAGTCCCGGTCGGGGTAAAAAATGATTCATATATATATATATATATATATATATATATATATATATATATATATATATATATATATATATATATATATATATATATATATATATATATATATATATATATATATATATATATATATATATATATATATATATATATATATATATATATATATATATATATATATATATATATATATATATATATATATATATATACAGCACTGTGCCTAACTCTCTTCGTTTACGTACATACAAATATATATACACATACATACATACGTTGTCACGGTGCCTGTGAGACCACCCTTAGGTATATAGTACACACATATTCTTACACCTACACATAACTTATTTCCTTGCCAAGAAGAGAGGATCATGCCAAAATATAACCCCATTCTCTCTCTCTCTCTCTCTCTCTCTCTCTCTCTCTCTCTCTCTCTCTCTCTCTCTCTCTCTCTCTCTCTCTCTCTCTCTCTCTCTCTCTCTCTCCTCGTGCGCATATTTCCTTTATTTGACCTTCATTTCATTCGAATTATAAAAATAATATAGTATGGGATCTATTTATGCCTTTACTCGATATTTATCACTATTCCCCTTTTTCTCCTACGTCATTTACCCCCTCCTCTCTCTCTCTCTCTCTCTCTCTCTCTCTCTCTCTCTCTCTCTCTCTCTCTCTCTCTCTCTAAAAGAATTTTCAAGTCTCTGTAACAGGAGAATCTGAGAGTAGATTTTATAACCACTATAAAACCTCAATATATTTATGAAGCTGTTCCAGCATTATCGCCGCTCATCTAATGATTGACGGGCATGTTGAGTTGACAGATGCTACCAGGATTGGCACTTGCCTGTATTTTTTTTTCCACAAAGCTAGTAACGACTCGACATGAAAAAGAGTTATATTGCAGGCATTGAAGAAGAAGAGATCAGGTATTATTGCCCTAAACGAGATCAAAAGTTTCAAAAATTCTCATACGTCATTTGCTCCACACACCTAATGGTGCACCCATGTGGCTTGCCTGGATAAGTAGGGTGTCCAAATGAAAGCCGCCACTATCCCCTTTCTCTTATTCTCAGAAGATCAAAGATACAGAATAGTTTTTTTTTTCATGATTGTGACGCCAGGACGGGCAAATAAAAAAAAAAAAATAAATCTGGCCTCATCGGACCTGTACACGAAGAAAACATAAAATAAAAAGAAACATGGGGAGTGTTGTGACATGTCAGATGTGAAGGAATAATAAGAGATGTGTAACGAATATCGAAGAATATGCCATGTTGCTGTGGGCATAGAAAAAGAACCTTAACTGGACAGTCCTATTTAAGTCCAAAAGACTCTTCAGCTGTAGTATCACAACGGGAGGTGATGCCATTGGCCAACCTGCTACATGATATAGTATGTTAGGATTTTTTACCGTTTTTATTTCATAATAGGTTCCCATTCGAGTGGGGTGGACACAGGTTGAAGTTATAAGGGGGAATATATATATATATATATATATATATATATATATATATATATATATATATATATATATATATTATATATATATATTATATATATATATTATATATATATATTATATATATATATTATATATATATATTATATATATATATATATATATATATATATATATATATATATATATATATATAATATATATATATATATATATATATATATATATATATATATATATATATATATATATATATATATATATATATATATATATATATATATATATATATATATATATATATATATATATATATATATATATATATATATATATATATATATATATATATATATATATATATATATATATATATATATATATATATATATATATATATATCACTGAGCTACCGCGGCCCCCATCTAACCAAAGTATGTGATTGTAAATTATCGTCTTTCAATTCATTATGGTAAGAGAGAGAGAGAGAGAGAGAGAGCTGAAATTCTGTTTAGAAACTACTCAGCGAGCCTGAAACCTCATTATATTTCATGCACTGATGTAGTAATATTTTGCTTCCTGCACATGAAAGGAGAAACATTTCATTCTCTTACAACTACATCTGGAAACAAGTTGTCAAATGAACGGCAGCTTAGACTAATGTTTAAATGGAAATCATTCATCAGTCGAGAGGTTTTTAGGAGAGATATCAACTTAGCGATTAGATCTCGAAACAAACTAATTGCTGCATGTAGATTAGTGGTTCTCATAGTTCTAGGTCACATTCCTCCCCTTGCGATCCCATATTTCTTCCATTTCTCCCCTCAAACTCGTTTTGTGACCCATGTTTTGCACAACTCAGTGACTGAGTTATCCCAAAAAAAAGTAATAAATCAGAAGCAGCAGACTTTTAACTAATTTAATGAACCATTAATTCTTCATCGCCTTTGTACAGTGTGTTTGCCAGTTTATGTGTCACTATTATCACCATTCGAACGGAGGTGGATATAGACGCGTTGGAGCTTTAAAGGGGAATAAGTGGATGCCCTTCCTAACGCTCAAAGGTGAGCTAGAAAACGGGTCTTTCACTTCCCGAATTCGACGAGTACTCTATCCACTGCTCAGCTCCGATGCAAAATAAAATTATTTATTATGATTTCTTTACAGAATGACCTGAAAATTTTTGAATATAATTTTGAAAGATTGAATAAGCACAAAGGAAAAGATTTAGATTAGAAACATTCTATGAAGATAAATGTAGTCACCGTGGCTCAAGCGGTAGCATCCGCGACTCTGAGGCGTCAGGTCGAGGGTTCGCGCCCCGTCAGGGTCTGAGGTTAGCAAGGGCATGCACCCAGGGTAACGATTACATCTGCCAAGATAAGTCTTTCGCAAGAAGGCAACCCTTGGTAGAAAAGGGAGTCCGTGACGTAAAACCGGAACAACAACAATATATATATATATATATATATATATATATATATATATATATATATATATATATATATATATATATATATATATATATATATATATATATATATATATATATATATATATATATATATATATATATATATATCACAACCCAATGTACTATATCTCGTGAAAAAAAAAAACTATTACAGTTATATAATTCAAGGTGTATAGCGACAGTCATTACATATTCTGCAAACAAATTTCGTGATATTGATAAGCAGATAACTCTCTCTCTCTCTCTCTCTCTCTCTCTCTCTCTCTCTCTCTCTCTCTCTCTCTCTCTCTCTCTCTCTCTCTCTCTCTCTCTCTCCCATCAGGTGATAAAAGTTACGCCCATAGATTAACAGATAAGATGAGAAGGCATGTGTGTGTTCTATGGTGATGAGTTTGATAGATAGATATAACAGTGATAATGACACCATTGGATGAGTAAATAATGGTGACATAAATCAAGCCACTGAGTAGGCAAGATAGCTCAGATTGGTGGCAGTTTCAAGCACGAATCACTGGAAAGGGTTGGCTCAGGACATCCGGCCAAATTACTTTGAGTGTCCTATGCAAATTGATGGATTGTCAGGTCTGTTGAATGCTCGAATCCCAGTCATGGGTAGCTATAAGATATCTTTTTCACTTAAGCTTATTTTGCTCTCTCTCTCTCTCTCTCTCTCTCTCTCTCTCTCTCTCTCTCTCTCTCTCTCTCTCTCTCTCTCTCTCTCTCTCTCTCTCTCTCTCTCTCTCTCTCTCAGATAGTCCCTTTTCCCCTAAGCCCCCTAAATTATCCCAATCCCCCATTAAGATGAAATATCGTCTTAGGGTAATAACTCGCAGTGAAAACTCAACGTGTATCTATACGGGGGCCCATGCCCAGGATGACATGCCAAAAGTAATTATAAATATAAATAAATATTTAAATAGATAAATATATAATTAAATATGCAGATAAGTAACTTTATGAAGGGTATTTATACAAACGTTCTTGTTGGGATAATAAATTAAGAAGTATGTAATTTCATTAGGCACAGTGAATGACATGGGAACAAATAGGTCATACGAAAATAATGATATTAATATTAATAATTATTATTATTCCAATGATAATGATACTACTAGTAGTACTACCTCTGCTGCTACTACTACCACCACTACTACTTCTAGTACTATTACTACTACTTTCGCTAATAATAATAATAGTAATAATAATAATAGTAATAATAATAATAATAATAATGATAAAAATAATAATAACAGCAACAACAAACAATGCAGACATCTGAATCCTTATTGTAATTTATATATTTATGTATGTTTTGTAATAGAAAAGAAACTTATTCATATTCAAATATGTTGTTAGTTTTATAAGGGGTGCTAACATTAAAAATAACATTAGGGTGCGTGACAGAGAATAGGTTGGGAATACAGGTGTTGATAGCTAGCCACGTAATTTTTATTTATTTTTTATTTATTAAAGGGCAAATAAGAGTGAAGATTTTTTGGATATGACAATGATATATACTGATTTGACCACACGCGTGGTTTGATGACATATCGTTTAATATATTTGGAAAATGTCCAAAGCCTTTATAACTGCGCATCTTGAAAAGAATTATTGACGTTATGATATGAAATTCATAAGTGATTCTTTCGAATGCCAGCTGTTGGCATACTGCGATCACCTTCGCAACATATTCAAGACTCGATGACTCCGTTAAACCTGATTGATGCCCAGGGTATCTAATGTCAGTGCCAGGCATGGTCTAAGTGTCATGGTTTGGAGTAGCACCAAGTGCCAAGGGGAATATTTATGTTGGGTATACTCTTGGAGGGGATGAGACGGGAGAGATACTGTGACCTTTTGAATAAAGAGAATCTGTCATGTCTTATCAGTTGAAATGATTCTTAATTGTCAGCAAGACTGCCCTGTACATTTCTCTTACAAATTATCTTGAGTTCCATGGTCCTAAATGCTTTTAATTAAAGATCCATATGTTTGTTTTCCTATCATCACATGATGGTAGCAGTCACCATGCCAAATTTTATTTATCAAGATTTTTTCATACATCATAGGTAAGAGAGTACGGGGTTTTCACTGTCGAGAGACACTTATGGTAAGAGAGGTGAGACAGAGATGGTTTGGGCATGTGCTGAGGAGGGATGAAGGGTATGTTAAGAGAAGGATGTTGAGGATACGACTGCCAGGCAAAATAGGGGTAGAGGTAGGCCAAGGCGGAAGTTTATGGATTTATTGAGGGAGGACACGTGGGTGTGTGTGGTGTGGCAAAGGAGAACTCAGGGGATAGGATGATATGAAAACCATTGTTCCGCTGTGGTGACTCCTAATGACAGAAGCCGAATAAAGAAGAAAGGAACACTTACTAATGATAAGTGATATTCTTTGCCGCTGGACAAACTCGAAGGGCTATATTTGTTATGTGTTTCTACTTTGTGACATTCAAAATAATATTTGTGATTATTAGGATTAAAGAGACTGAGAAAAAGAAGAAATAATTAATGGATATGAGACTTGGATCCCACTCAGGAGGTCGTGAATTCAATCGTTCTTTGGTGGCTGGAATAATTTCTTTATTCTCCGGAACCATTAGGGAAAAAAGGGAAAGAGCAGCGCCTTGGGTAGAATTAGTACCAGTTTGCCGATTCCCAATTTGCCGAGTCCACTTTGACGATTCCCAAATTGCCGATTATCAACCACCTAACCTAATCAATCCCTGTATTCACCTGTGTACTATACTAATGATAAATTCAAATTATTAGGTGTCGGCAATATGGGAATCCTCAAACTGGACTCCGCAAACTGGTTCGCAACCCTTGTGGACCTCTTGTCTACTCAGCACATTCAGTGAGTAAGCTGAGTTTGCTATGATGGAACATTTTTCCACCAGCTTGGGCTTTGGACAGAATATAAATGCTCGTCCTGCAGCTGTCATGTTAATATAATAGCAAATATGTACCGATACACAAACACTAAATAAGATGTGAAAAGTTAAGTAAACCTACTGGAATGGTGAACTACTTTGCAATGACCCCGTTATTAGCTGCTGCTGCCATTGTTGAAAGCAATCTTGCCAGAAAACAGAAACTTAAAATGTAAGTAAAACAAATAAATGAGCAACACATTAGACGATATTACTTACAAATCTCTTTCCTTTTTCAGACATGGTGCTTGACTTCTTTGGAACGTCGGTCTCAAGACTTCTTCTCTTCTCTTTCTCTTGGTTTCTGTTGCTATCCCCGTCTCCTCTGGTGTCACTGACGGTGAATCTTTTTTTCAGTTTCTGGAAAGTATCTTCAACTGAACTCCGGCGTCTTTGGACCGTAATCTCACACTCGAATTCTTTTTCTTTGACGTTTTTCTCTTTGGTTTGAAAGGTGTCTTTGGTTGACTCAGCTTCCGGTTCTTGATTACTTTGGATTGGCTCTTTGGTTTCGATTTCTTCCTGCTCTAAATCTTGGTTTAATTGAGGTGTTTCATGAATCTATTTCTTCTTCTTGGTCTCCTTCGTCCGAGGAGGGTTCTGTTATATGTATAGATAAACTCTCTTCTACTATCTCTGGACCTTGCGAATCATAAGCTGTTATTCCTTCGTCCTTTGCTTCGTCAGATAACTCTAGATTATGTATACTATCTTCTTCTTCCTCGACGTATTTTATTTTTATCTTCTCACTTTTTTCTTCCTCTTGTTCTACTTGTTCTTCCTCTTGTTCTACTTGTATTCCCTCTTGTTCTACTTGTTTTCCCTCTTGTTCTTCTTCAGTTTGTGACTCAGTTTGAATCTCAAGCACTTCTTGCCGTTCCTCTACAGCTTGAGCCTTTTCGATAATTTCATCAGTAATCTCCTCTTCTTGCTTACTGATAAGGTCTTCAGGTTCCTGGGTAAGTTGGTCTTCGTTGAATTGACCGTTGAGTTTATCGTTATCGGTCTCTTTGCTAAGTATCTCTCCTGTCTCTACACTCAGATCATATGTCTTTTCTGAGATCTGGTGGATGGCTTCTTCTCCTTTATCTTCTTTGACCTCGCCGTTGACCTTCTCGACTATGGACTCGACCTCTTGGGCTACTTCACACTCCTCTGCTGAGATTTCACCTATTGAAAAAGGAAATAGGATTAGAAGGTAAGTCTCAATTGCCTGTTAATTGCTGCATTAATAATATGAATGTTTACCAATATATACCTCACTGCCAATTAATTATACTTCCTAATAAAAAAAAATAAAGCCAGAATACTCGTGTTCGGTTAATTGCTTGATATAAAAATACGATATATAGTTACAAAAATACAAAGCATAACGAGGGAGTTGTGAAGTAACTGCAAAATATATCTCTGAAGTGAGAACATATCAAATGTATTCAGTATTTTCTTATTACCCGTCAAGGCTCAGATAGTTTACAAGAATAATTATTGGTCCAACATCAAAGGTAGTTTTAAGTCACGAGGATGCTCATTTTGACAAATATAATCACCGGTAGGATTCAACTTCCATCATTATTTGAGTTGGTGATGATGAATAACACTTTATTTACTAGTTTAAGTCTCTCTGAATGTATTCATTTATGGTCAATATTCTTTGATATTAAGGGTTTTCAATCCTTGCAATATGTTGTATGGAGCTACATAGCTCTACACGATCACTTTCCACGTATGGTACGAGCGAGTTGTGGGACCCACGCTGGTGACCACGCAACTCTGAGTCAGCTCATACGTCGTATACCTAATGTGTGAAAAGATTATATTTGCAGTTGTTGACGTGAGAAAAATAAAACTCTAATTTCTAATACTTATTTTTGAATAATGAAGTGGCAGTATTCTTAGAGGGCAGTTGTCCAAAAAGGTAAGCGTCCAAATGGGCAATTGTCCTGTGAGACGATTGTCCAAATGGGCAATCGTCCTACCTTTGGTGGAAATACTACTTAGAATATTAACCACGTGATCCCATCACGTCTCTCCTGACACCCTATATCTCCCTCCAGTGGTATTATCTCCTCAAAAAACTTTCCTATCTCTTTCAGATCCCATTCGGTCTCTCGCAACCGTTACCTAAACCACATCATATCTCTCCTGAAACTCATTATCTCTTTCGAATCTTAATATCTCCCCTAAGAAACCTTCACTGTCTCTCTCAAATCGTAGGGTTAGTAATCTTTCTGCCTCATCGCCTTCAACTCTAAGCAGAGACATCATCAATTATTCAAATGAATTTCTCGGAAACTCTCCTTATCAATTTTGCAATGTTTGTGTGAACGTACACGTGTGTTGTGTTTTTGGGTTTATGTGTGTATGTATGCATGTATGTGTTTATGCGTGCATGCGTTTGGTTTCAATGACTGAGCTGTTGCCTGCCTCGCTGGAAAAGTTTATTTACTAAGTACTTTTTTATGCAGCTAATATTTATGTTATCAATAGTTAAACAGAAACAGATAGATAAATAGACGGCTAGACAGGCAAAATAATAGGTTGATATTTTGTCTAAAGGACAACAAACAGATAGTTATAAGAACAGGGGCCGAGAAACTAAAGACAAATGACAAATTAAACAAATACGAGATATGGAAATTCAGAAAAAGTTGGATTTAGAGGATAATAGATTGCTACATAGATAGATAAACAAGCAGAGGTTTTGACAGAAATAATTAAATAATTACAAAATTATAATAAATTAATAGATAGTGAGAGACATACAAGGAAATATTGATACAAAGTAATTAAGTAACTTCAGAATTTTATATATATATATATATATATATATATATATATATATATATATATATATATATATATATATATATATATATATATATATATATATATATATATATATATATATATATATATATACATATATATATATATATATATATATATATATATATATATATATATATATATATATATATATATATATATATATATATATCCAGATAGAATGTTGGACTTCATGAGATATAGACAGACATATCAATAGATATATAATTAGTCAAATGGATTGATAGATAGATAAGAAGGAAAAGACAAACAGGCTCGCAGACAAAAATCCTAGGCAAAGAGAATATTATATTAAAAGGGCACTTCTCATAACCTAACAAAGATCTATTTACCATTTAATTGGATTTCTAAATGACATACTTTAACATAGACAAATAAACGGTGCAATACAGACAGATAAACTTCTAAAATTGAGACAGTAAACTATCAAACAAACAAAAAATTAGACGGAAGAGAGAAGAGAACGGGAGAGCGAAGCACCCATATTTAATGAACAAGTTATGAGGATAGTAAACAGAGGTCCAAAGGGATTTTCTCGCACTTGGTCAGTACTGTAAGCTGGGACGAGTGGTTGTGGAGGTACAGTGGGCTGAAACGGTGGGGGTTAAACATTCATGACTTTTGGACCCTACTGCACAAGATCCTTATCGTCTTCTTCTGTGGACAACCCAAACAGTGTGGTTGGGGAGGGGAAACTTGTTGTGACCCTTTAACACAAAGGAGCCTGAAGGGGCGACTGAGGCAAATTGGCTTCTTGTATATTTGTATGCTTTGACTCGGCCATCCACCTTACAAAGGGGATTACGGCCATTGTATATGAATACTGAGACCTCCAAACTAAAACCTATATATAATTACTCAGATTAACAAATCAGAATAACTATATTTAATTGCATTCGGTTCTGACATATGTAAATGATATTAAAAAGGAAATTTATGCAAGAATTTAGTTCTAACACTTGTTATATATATATATATATATATATATATATATATATATATATATATATATATATATATATATATATATATATATATATATATATATATATATATATAATGCGTCTTTGAGCGCTATTCCAGTTCTAAAATAGTTTTATTTTTAAGGTTATCCGCCTGCAATAAAAGGTTTCATGTCAGTACACAGTGCACGGAAGAGAGAGAGAGAGAGAGAGAGAGAGAGAGAGAGAGAGAGAGAGAGAGAGAGAGAGAGAGAGAGAGAGAGAGAGAGAGAGAGAGAGAGAGATTTAAGAAAATTAGACTGCTCCATTATTTTGAAAACAATTCTATATTTCAACGGGCACTGTTTTAGATAGATAGATAGATAGATAGATAGATAGAGAGAGAGAGAGAGAGAGAGAGAGAGAGAGAGAGAGAGAGAGAGAGAGAGAGAGAGAGAGAGAGAGAGAGAGAGAGAGGGTAAATGCAGTTTGTACTGACCACGGCTTACAAAGACTAGCCATAGACCTATCCCCTTTATCAGTCCCACATGATCCTCCCCTACCGACAAACTAGCTTCTTTTGTGACCCAGTAATATTGGTGCTACTTTGGCTTGTTATCTACACCGTACTTTCGCTTATCTACTTCTAAAAATGCTAAAAAGAGGTTAGGTTAAGTTAGATTAGGTTAGGAATCTAGGTAACAAAGTAGATAACAAGCATGTTCCGGTTTTACGTCACGGACTCCCTTTTCTACCAAGGGCTAGGACGTTTGCCTTCTTGCGAAGGACTTATTTTGGCAGATGTAATCGTTACCGTGAGTGCATGTCCTTGCTAACCTCAGACCGTGACGGGGCGCGAATCCTCGACCTGACGCCTCAGAGTCGCGGACGCTACTGCTTGAGCCACGGTGCATATCTTTGGAAATTAGGTAACAAACTAGCTTCCTTGTTGTAGATCAGAATATAGACTGTAGATCGCATACCAAAGTAGATTCATGACACTTAAGGGGGTTTACACGGTCAAACGGTTCGTCGAACGCGGTTCGACAGACAAGTGTTTGAAGTGATGTTCGAACGTGTGAACGGGGTATTTGGCGTGTTCGACAACCAAATACCCCGTTCACACGTTCGAACATCACTTGAAACACTTGTCTGTCGAACCGCGTTCGACGAACCGTCGAACCGTCTTTTATCTTTGCTCAGTATGTTTAATCTACTTCTCTTTTATAAATATCTAAACTCGCTTCTTCGAAAAGTGTGTTTTCGTTTTTAGATGTTGATTTTTATGGACAGATTTATTATGGTATTTATCACTCTTTTCCCTCAGTTCTGGTTGTTCCAGTTTTACGTCACGGACTCCCTTTTCCACCAAGGGCTAGGACAGTTGCCTCCTTGAGAAAGACTTGTTTTGGCAGATGTAATCCTTACCCTGAGTGCATGCCCTTGCTAACCTCAGACCGTGACGGGGCGCGAACATTGGTTATACTAGTTTGTGTAATTTTTTTATTTTCCTTCTTATTGAGTCTGATTGCTTAATGGTGATTAGTTTATAATTTTGATTTAAATATTTTCAATTTTGTTTTATCTAAATTCGCATCAATTTGATATTCGCGAATTTAATTTCATCAAAATGTTTTAATTTAGTGTAAAATGCACATTAAGTCTGAACTGAAATATAGTTCAGTTGTCTTTCTCAAAAGTAATTCCCAGTTCACATATTTTCTAGTATCTGAGCTAATTATCTTTTATTTTGCATGATTTTAATCTAAAGGTTATCATTTTGCAAGGTCAATCACATTGATTTTATCTAGATTGATGTCCAGAAAGTGTAATATCTATTTTTTTTTTATAGACTGATGTCCAGTTTGTGCTCTAAAAGAAAGTGTAATATCTATTTTTTTTAATTATTACAGTTTTTAGATTTAATTATCTTCTTAGCATGTTTCTACTTTAATTTAAATCTTTTCCTTTGTATGTGCTTATTCATTCTTTCAAACTTATATTTAAAAATTTTCAGGTCATTCTGTAAAGAAATCATAATAAATAATTTTATTTTGCATCGGAACTGAGCAGTGGATAGAGTACTCGTTGAATTCGGGAAGTGACAGACCCGTTTTCTAGCTCACCTTTGAGCGTTAGGAAGAGCATCCAGTCTTATTCCTCTTTAAAGCTCCAACACGTCTATATCCACCTCCATTCGAATGGTGATAATAGTGACACATAAACTGGCAAACACACTGTACAAGGGCGATGACGAATTAATGGTTCATTAAATTAGTGAAATGTCTGCTGCTTCAGATTTATTACTTTTTTGGGGATAACTCAGTCACTGAGTTGTGCAAAATGTGGGTCACAAAACGAGTTTGAGGGGAGAAATGGAAGAAATATGGGATCGCAAGGGGAAGAATGTGACCTAGAACTATGAGAACCACTAATCTACACGCAGCAATTAGTTTGTTTCGAGATCTAATCGCTAAGTTGATATCTCTCGTAAAATCCTCTCGACTGATGAATGATTTCCATTTAAACATTAGTCTAAGCTGCCGTTCATTTGACAACTTGTTTCCAGATGTAGTTGTAAGAGAATGAAATGTTTCTCCTTTCATGTGCAGGAAGCAAAATATTACTACATCAGTGCATGAAATATAATGAGGTTTCAGGCTCGCTGAGTAGTTTTTAAACAAAATTTCATCTCTCTCTCTCTCTCTCTCTCTCTCTCTCTCTCTCTCCTCTCTCTCTCTCTCTCTCTCTCTCTCTCTCTCTCTCTCTCTCTCTCTCTCTCTCTCTAACCATAATGAAGTGAAAGACGATAATTTACAATCACATACGTTGGTTAGATGGGGGGGGGGGTACCGCGGTAGCTCAGTGATAAAGTGCGCTAGTAGGGAGACGATTAAGGAGGCTTCGAGCCCACCGCATGGCGTTAGGGAGGACGTGTAGCCTTGATCCTCCTTCTAGTACCAACCTGTTTGTGTTCACCCCTATTCGACTAGAGACTAATTGTGACACATAATTTCGGTGCTTATATGTAGTAGATGGGTTCTATCCACGTGGTAAATTGAGAGTCGTCCTCTGCCTCCCTTAGTTTAAGCTCTCTTGCTTTGCATTTTCTTCTCCCAATTTCCTATGGGATGTTAGTTAAGAATTCAGCCTACGTATACCCCTGCGTGTCGTAAAATTCGACTCAGTGGAGCAATTGGGATTTGAGAATCAATTCCCAAATTGAATTTTTCTCCCTCTAAGAGCCAAGGATTGAGAATGGGTTACTTCCAACCTGAATCCCTAAATGGGTTAGTGCTTTGACTTTGCCACATTCCTTACAGGGGGGACATCGGTCTTTGAATATAAATAGATAGACAGCCAATTGGATTCAGATAATTGATATACACCTTTAACAACCACCCTAAACCCACTTATTGAAGGTAGCGGCACTGAGTAGGTGCGGGAAAATCTCTTTAGCCCGAGTCAGCTATGCGAAAAATCTCTCATTCCATCCCATACGGCCAGCGAAATTCTTTCGTTTAATTACCCAACATATTGGTTCAGTATCCTCTACCATTTGTGAACATAATTGCGTACGCTGTCAGTACTATATGAAAGCCCAAATGTTTCAATTTCGGCAGCATCTCTCTCTCTCTCTCTCTCTCCTCTCTCTCTCTCTCTCTCTCTCTCTCTCTCTCTCTCTCTCTCTCTCTCTCTCTCTCTCTCTCTCTCTCTCTCAACAAGGGCCTTTTCTTCCTTTTCTAACAAATAAAATTATGGTGTTAAACTACACAAATATTAAAAAATATCACCAAATCAAAATTCCCTACCTTGTGTTATTGTCAAATATCATAAAGAGAATAGATTTAAGCAAAAGATATTTCTACCATATATTGTTTCACCAAAATATACACAGACTGAACAGAATTAACCAAACAAACCTTTTTATAACTAAGTTTGTTATGGTAAATAGGTATAAGCATTATAAGTTTAACCCCCAATTTTCTTCTATATTGACTTGTGACCAAATATATCTAAAGATGATAAAATTTAACAAATGAAGCAGCTTATAACTTTGTTTGCAATTGAAAAAAAACACACACACTAGATAACCAAATAAAAGTGTTTTACATTAATTTGTAATACTTTTGAAATAAATGAATTAAATCAGATTAACCAAATACATTTTATAACTTATTTTTGTAATATTAAAAAACATAAACAATATCTAATTAACTGAAATAAATATCCTACATAATATTGTGATGCTGTTGAAAGACATAAAAAAAAATTAAATCAACCAAATAAAGCATATTTCTACCTTGTACTTCCCCGTTTAGGTCAGCTTTCTCCATCTTTTTTTTTTACACCAACGTTATTGCAGGCAGCAAGGATATAGGACCGACACTTCCAAGTTACAGGAAAACAGGATTTTTCTG
>JAXCGZ010006502.1:35000-38224 GCA_037179515.1 Halocaridina rubra
AACAAAAGCGCATGCCATTGCTAATCTCCATTCGCCATCTGAAATACCGCTATTTTAGCTTTCATAGTTTTTCCTGCAAACAAGGAAATTAAACGAAATTTAAGGCACCTCTCTCTCTCTCTCTCTCTCTCTCTCTCTCTCTCTCTCTATATATATATATATATATATATATATATATATATATATATATATATATATATATATATATATATATATATATATATATATATATATATATATATATATATATATATATATCCATCCTTGTCTCGGTTTTATATATTTTATTTTCGTGTTACTAACACTCATTTTTTGTGTTACATTTGTCGTTTCTTATCAGGATTTCATTTGATTAAAGCAGTCTAATTTTCTTTGTTTATTCTTTTCTTTAGTAATTTCTATGTAATTTATGTCTTATCTCGTAGTCATTTGCGAATTTAAACTGCGTTATATGTATGTATAATATATATATATATATATATATATATATATATATATATATATATATATATATACACACACACACACACACACACACACACACACAGTAACAAACTTATTAGAATTTTATGATGAGGTAAGCCAAATCTTACAGGAAAGAGAGGGCTGGGCAGATTGCATATTCCTAGACTTCCAGAAAGCGTTTGACACTGTTCCACATGGGAGACTTATTAGGAAGCTGCACTCAATGGCTAGAATAGGTGGAAATGTTTTGGAATGGATAAAAACTTACTTAGAAGGAAGGGAACAGAGGGTTAGAGTAAGACACTCAGTGTCTGAATGGAGAAGAGTTAGTAGTGGAGTTCCACAGGGTTCAGTTTTAGGGCCACTTTTGTTCCTTGTATATGTAAATGACCTACCAGAGTCTGTAAATTCATTCATGAATATGTTTGCAGATGATGCAAAGATTGTGAAGAAAGTAAAAAACGAGAACAATGGTAGAGAACTTCAGGAGGATCTAAATAATCTGCATGAGTGGTCAGAAAAGTGGCTAATGAAATTCAATACTTCAAAATGTAAGGTAATGAGAATGGGTACAAGTGCAAGAAGGCCCAAGCTTGACTACTCGGTGGCTGGAGTACAACTTCAAGAGACAGAAAATGAGAGAGATCTAGGAGTAAACATACTGGCAGATTTGTCTCCAGAAATACATATAAATGGCATAGTAAGGGCAGCATATGCATTCTTATCAAATGTAAGGGTAGCCTTCAGGCACATGGACAAGGAAATGTTCAGAAATATTTATGTAACCTATGTGAGGCCAAAACTCGAATATGCAGCCCCCTTTTGGAATCCGCACTTGAAAAAGCACATAGCTAAGCTTGAAAAAGTTCAAAGACATGCCACGAAACTGGTGCCAGAAATACGCAATCTCAGTTATGATGAGAGGCTGAGGGAATTAGACTTACCATCACTCGAAGCTAGAAGAGTAAGGGGGGATATGGTGACAGTCTTTAAATTCCTTCATGGTTATGATAGAGTGGATAGGGATCGATATTTCGATATGGCTGGCTCTAGAACTAGAGGTCATAGTTTGAAGCTTCGTAAGAAAACTTCTTTGCAGGATGTAAGGAAATACTTTTTCAGTGTAAGAGTAGTTGATAATTGGAATTGGCTAAGCGAGGAGGTAGTTAATGCTATCTCAATCCATAGTTTTAAGGACAGGTATGATAAGTATCACTAAGTCTAAAATGGAACCGATGAGGAGACGGGAAGATACGAGCTTTGGGCTCTTTCCCGTAAACACAATTAGGTAATCACAATTAGGTAATCACACACGCCCAAGCTTGACTACTCGGTGGCTGGAGTACAACTTCAAGAGACAGAAAATGAGAGAGATCTAGGAGTAAACATACTGGCAGATTTGTCTCCAGAAATACATATAAATGGCATAGTAAGGGCAGCATATGCATTCTTATCAAATGTAAGGGTAGCCTTCAGGCACATGGACAAGGAAATGTTCAGAAATATTTATGTAACCTATGTGAGGCCAAAACTCGAATATGCAGCCCCCTTTTGGAATCCGCACTTGAAAAAGCACATAGCTAAGCTTGAAAAAGTTCAAAGACATGCCACGAAACTGGTGCCAGAAATACGCAATCTCAGTTATGATGAGAGGCTGAGGGAATTAGACTTACCATCACTCGAAGCTAGAAGGGTGAGGGGGGATATGGTGACAGTCTTTAAATTCCTTCATGGTTATGATAGAGTGGATAGGGATCGATATTTTGATATGGCTGGCTCTAGAACTAGAGGTCATAGTTTGAAGCTTCGTAAGAAAACTTCTTCGCAGGATGTAAGGAAATACTTTTTCAGTGTAAGAGTAGTTGATAATTGGAATTGGCTAAGCGAGGAGGTAGTTAATGCTATGTCAATCCATAGTTTTAAGGACAGGTATGATAAGTATCACTAAGTATAAAATGGAACCGATGAGGAGACGGGAAGATACGAGCTTTGGGCTCTTTCCCGTAAACACAATTAGGTAATCACAATTAGGTAATCACACACGCCCAAGCTTGACTACTCGGTGGCTGGAGTACAACTTCAAGAGACAGAAAATGAGAGAGATCTAGGAGTAAACATACTGGCAGATTTGTCTCCAGAAATACATATAAATGGCATAGTAAGGGCAGCATATGCATTCTTATCAAATGTAAGGGTAGCCTTCAGGCACATGGACAAGGAAATGTTCAGAAATATTTATGTAACCTATGTGAGGCCAAAACTCGAATATGCAGCCCCCTTTTGGAATCCGCACTTGAAAAAGCACATAGCTAAGCTTGAAAAAGTTCAAAGACATGCCACGAAACTGGTGCCAGAAATACGCAATCTCAGTTATGATGAGAGGCTGAGGGAATTAGACTTACCATCACTCGAAGCTAGAAGGGTGAGGGGGGATATGGTGACAGTCTTTAAATTCCTTCATGGTTATGATAGAGTGGATAGGGATCGATATTTTGATATGGCTGGCTCTAGAACTAGAGGTCATAGTTTGAAGCTTCGTAAGAAAACTTCTTTGCAGGATGTAAGGAAATACTTTTTCAGTGTAAGAGTAGTTGATAATTGGAATTGGCTAAGCGAGGAGGTAGTTAATGCTATGTCAATCCATAGTTTTAAGGACAGGTATGATAAGTATCACTAAGTATAAAATGGAACCGATGAGGAGACGGGAAGATACGAGCTTTGGGCTCTTTCCCGTAAACACAATTAGGTAATCACACACA
>JAXCGZ010006503.1:5000-38133 GCA_037179515.1 Halocaridina rubra
GCCCCTGTGCTGCAGGAAAACACATCATGAGTCTGCTGGACGACCAAGAAGACGTCTTTTTTCTCAACAATCACGAGCCAACTCATGACAGAGGTGGAATACTTGGCCTCACCTTTGTCTCCAACTCTCTAAGGCAAGATGCTACATGGAGAGTTCATCCCCTGGTCACAAGAGACCACTACAGGATCCATCTCACGCTGCCAATTCCTGAAATCTTCCAAATCCCTGCTCCTCCCCCTCGATGGAATTTCAAGAAGGCCGACTGGGGCCGATTCCAGGAGCACCTCAGCAATTGGTTTTCAGCCTACACACCATCCGAAGACATCGACCAAGCAGAGGCTGAGCTAGTCAGTGCCTTGCAAGCTGCAGCAAACTCCTCCATCCCCCTCTGTAAACCACAACACACCACTCATCGGGTCAGATGGTACTACTGTGGCAGAGTTAAAGAACTCAATCACTGGCTCAATGTCATCCGGAAAATGCACAGGAATCGTCGCACTGAAGACTCCTACCACACTCTCCAAGCAGTCAAAGAACATGTCCATGAAGAGGCACGCAACATTAAGAGGAAAAAATGGCTAGAGTGGTATTCCACCCTAGATGCTCACACCTCTGTGGGCCATATGTGCAAAGAGCATTAACTCCTTTGCTAAAGGTAAACCTCCTAAAATCATCCCCCACAGGGATCCTAGCAGGGCAGCAGAAGAACTCTCCGTCAAATTCACGGATAGAGCAAGTTCCAACCAGCTCCCCATCACCACCAGAACAACTCTTCAGGACCTCACCACGGAAATATGGGAAGAAATAGAAGAGGCCATCAACACTGAAGACGAAACAGATGCTCTCTTCTCTCTGACTGAGCTACTAAGAGTAAGCAAAAGCTCTAAGAACACAGCCCCAGGTGCTGATAGAATCACATACACAATGATTCAAAATATGGGGCCCAAAGGGGAGCTTGCTCTGCGCTCTCTGATCAATTCAACATACACACGAAGAATCAGACCAGCCTCATGGAACAGAGCAGACATTCAGCCCATCGCAAAACCACAGGACCCTGACAACCCTCGCCCCATCTCCCTCCTAAGCTGCCTGAGCAAGACGGCAGAAAAGATGGTACTTAACAGAGTCCGCTGGAATTGCCCACCCTTCCCAGAAAACATGTTTGCCTACCAGCCTGGCTTAGGCACCTCAGAATGCATAGCCTCCATGCTATCATTTATCAACAACTGCCGTGGATACATCGTTTTTCTAGACCTAGAGAAGGCCTTTGAACTAGCCAATGTGCCAGCGATACTCTCAGCTCTTGTTGCAAAGCAGATCAGAGGAAACCTTCTCCCATGGATCAAGCAGAGTCTACAAAACCGAACTGCACGAGTTAAAGTAGATGGGCACTACTCCACCTACAAAAACCATGAAAATGGGGCTCCCCATGGTGGAATCCTTAGTCCCTTCCTCTTTAATTGTCTCATGGAAAAACTCATGGACATCGCACTACCACATGGAGCCAAACTCTTCAATTATGCGGATGACATTGCCCTTGTCACAATAGGTGACAGAAGCTCTAACAAGACACAGCGCTGCCTCACCAAGATTCACCAAGCCTCCATCTCCCTCGGAGTCAATATCAATGCCCGAAAAACCAAGGCCCTTCCCATCCAAAAGTGGAGACCAGACACTAATCTGGTCATAGGTAATGAGCCTGTGGAATGGGTTACCAAGCACCAATACCTGGGTATAATCATCGACAGCAAACTAACCTTTGGACCTGAAATTCAACACTTGCACGACAAATGCAGCCAGCGACAAGCGGTCCTTCTGCGGATGTCGGGCCTCTATGATGGTGCATCATTTAATGTCCTCAAAAGCTTCTATGTACAAGCTATACGCAGCCTCATAGACTATGCTTGTCCAACACCCTGGCTACTAAAAGACCAACAGTGGGACAAGATAGAAGTCATTCAAAACAACGCCATGCGTACCATGCTAGGAGCCCCCATGTGGACCAAGAGAGAAACATCCAGATGGAATCGGGACTCATGCCACTCAAACTCAGAGCTCAGCAAAGACTGACCCTCTTTGTGGCCAAAACCACCACTGCCCAACATAAATGCCTAGCTGGCACAAATCTCCATCTAGCCCTCAATTGCCACCCCAACCACCATCCTAGAACCTGGGCAGCCAAGGTCTGCGCTAGCCTGAAAGCACTGCCAGTCAGGGAGAACATCCTAGCCAAGATACAGGACACTCCGCTTCCTGAATACAGATGCCCACCCCCATGGAATGACCAACCACTCGACATAAAGATCGAGCTCCCTGACAACCCCAAAAGCTTGGTAAACCCACTTGTCCTTACAAACATATACAAGGACAAAATTCAGAGCTGGAGCAGGCCGAAATCTCAAGTCTTCCACACTGACGGTTCAGTACTCAAGAAACTGGAGCCTCAGCCGCCGCCTTCACCACTGGAAACCACGTCCTATCCTGGAGACTGTCAAACTCCTGCTCATCGCTCCAGACTGAGCTTGTTGCCATAGCCAACGTCCTCGACTTCTTCATCCAGCAAGGAGCTGACCATGCCCTAATTCTCTCTGACTCTAAAGGTGCCTTACAGGCCATCATGAAGCCACTCCTCAGAGACAATGTACATATCATCACCACCATCCTCAGCCACTACCACAGAACAACCAGCCTTGGCAAAGCCATCACTCTTGCCTGGATTCCCAGCCACGTCGGCATCAAGGAAATGAGGAAGCCGATCAAGCTGCCAAACAAGCCACTCTTAGAGCAGAAATCCAACTATCTCTGACTCCTGGGATTCAACAGATAAAAATCAAAGCCACCAAGTCACTCCTTAACGTCTTAATTACTAAACACAACCTGTGCACAGACATTGGCTCCCCCCTCCACCTGGTGGTACAAAGCCATCACTGATCTTCAGCGAATCACCCTGCTTAAGAACCTTCGACGAAGCACGGTGGTCAATGTGTACCGTCTGAGACTCGGGTACAAGTGTACCTGGCGAATAGTGGATGATATCATCTGGGAATGCACCTTCTGCCAGGTAGCCTCACCACATCCACTGCTCCACTACATCCTCTAATGTGATTCCTTTTCAGAAATTCGATGGAAAACTGGTGCCCCCGCAACATCCAGCGAAAATCCAAATGCCCTTTATGTTGCTAGCTCCATAATCAGACTAGCAACAAACAACTACATGAACAGTCTTCTAAATATCATCAGTCAATACCCTCCACCAAGATAACCATGTAATAACTCTCTCACCACCAAAACAGGAATTCATTAAATTGTTTGATATAAACTAATAATCCTCAACTGAACACTTATGTTTTCCACTATCTTTACATTTTTGCAGAACCTCACCTGCGGGCCAAAATAGGAAAGTCCGATCGCCCTCATGAGTGAATACCACCAACAATAACCAGATTGCACCCCACCTCTGCGCCAAAATAGGAGAGCCCATTCGCCCTCAAGGGCAAATACCACCTCCAATCAACAAAATCTTACCCCACCTGCTGGCCAAAAAGGGAAGGTCCGCTCACCCTCAAGGGAGAACATCAAAAAAACCACTCACTTCATTCCCTACCATAACACAAGCTCTACTGCCCTCATACAAACTCTTCACTGCATGCAACAGTTTACCATCAATTCCATATAACCTCATATATATATATATATATATATATATATATATATATATATATATATATATATATATATATATATATATATATATATATAATTTTTTTTGTGACGCCAGTAAAATAAAACAACCCTCATCGGGCCTGAGCACGAAGAATGCATAAATTAAAGAGAAACAGAAATGGAGAGTGTAATGACTTGTCAGCTGTAAAGGGATAATAATAGATGTGTAATGAATATCTAAGAATATTAAGCGTAGCTGTATGCATAGAAAAAGAATATATATATATATATATATATATATATATATATATATATATATATATATATATATATATATATGTATATATATATATATATATATATATATATAAGGAGTTAAGATAAACAGAGAAAGCGGGAAGGGAAGGATATGCATGAGTAAATATTTTTACATGACTCACGCGTGAACAATCTCTCTCTCTCTCTCTCTCTCTCTCTCTCTCTCTCTCATACGACGTCAATGAACCTCGGGATAGTCCATCAGAAGAATTAGTTCGAGGTTGAATGTCCTATTAAGGTATATTCTTCTTCTGGACACGTGACAGCACGATTTTACATGAGACAAACAGACAAAAATACTGACAAATTTTTATATATAGATAGATAGATAGATAGATAGATAGATAGATAGATAGAGAGATAGAGAGATAGAGAGATAGAGAGAGAGAGAGAGAGAGAGAGAGAGAGAGAGAGAGAGAGAGAGAGATAGAGAGATAGATAGATAGATAGATAGATAGATAGATAGATAGATAGATAGATAGATAGATAGATAGATAGATAGATAGAGATAGATAGATAGATAGATAGATAGATATAGATAGATAGATAGGCAGGTAAGTAGGAAGGAAGGAAGGAAGGAAGGTAGACGGACAGATAGATAGATAGATAGGTAGGTAGGTAATTAGATAGACGGACAGATAGATGGATAGATTGATAAAAATAAATCAACAGATGCTACACAGATTATATCACTACTATTACTACTACTACTACTATCACTACTACTAATGTTACTACTACTACTATTACTACTACTACTACTACTACTACTAATAATAATAATAATAATTATCTCATATGAACTCGATAATAATGATTACAACTCTCGTTGTCTTACAAACCGAATTGGATTTAAATCTAAACTTATAAATGAATAAATGATAAATTCTGCTGTCATATAATATTAATTTACCCGGCTGAACCAGGTTTAAAGTCTTAGCAATAATGCTCTCTCTTAATAAATAATCCTCGTTTTATGTCACTATCATTCCCCATTATGGGGGTGGAGAAAGACAAACAGAAACTGGGGAATTAAGGCTGGATGCCTCTCCTAGCGCCCCACGGTGGAGTCAATCATTGGCCGGTCAACTCCGAGTCGAGCACATTGTCGATTACGCTACCGCTGCCGAGTGGTAACGCTCGCGACTTTAATTCGTCAGGTCGTGGGTTCACGTCCCACCACGGTCTGAGGATAGGGAGGTCATTCACTCGGGGTAACGGTCTCACCTGCCAAAACAAAAGTCCTTCACGAGAAATAAACTGCCCTAGATCTTAATAGAAAAGAAAGTACGTGACGTAAAACCGATCACTATGTCCTCTCATTTTGCCTGACTAATCAAAGTCCATTAGCAATACATAAATAAACACATATTTCAGATCGTTTCATTCCCTGTATAATCTTCTCTAGAAATTAATCTAGAAATATATCTAGAAGTAATCCTCTTGTTCAGTTCAGTCCTCTCTCTCTCTCTCTCTCTCTCTCTCTCTCTCTGTGTGTGTGTGTGTGTGTGTGTGCCTCTTATTCGTGAAACGACCAAAATAAATAATATTAATGAAGGATGTAATTCATTTATGAACAGTAGATTATCTACATTGGGGAACAACTCTCTGTCTCTTGATGTCAAGGCTGTTACTAGAAAAGCACGTCCTAGATGAGAGCGTGCTAAAAAGATACAGAGATACTAATTAAGGCACTGTTGCTACTACTACCACTACCGCTACTATTATTTCTACTACTACTACTACTACTAACAAAACTAGTAATTATCATCATCATTATAATAATAATAATAATAATAATAATAATAAATAATAATAATAGTAATAATAATAATAATAATAATACGTCTATGTTTTGTACCTTGCAAGATATAATAAGGCGGCATAATCCTTAACAAACCTCAAATACTTTCCAGAAATGTATGCATAAAATATGAAGGAATATCATTATTCAGTTAAACATAAATGGCAACTGCCAGACTCGGATAATATGAAAAAAATTCCCCCTGACGCTGCCTGTCTCAAGCTGGATTTCACGGGAAATCATTAGGGCCCCTGAAAAGGGGCCCAAGGGATCCACAATATCTGATGAAAATTAAAAATGCCTAAAGCAGAGGAGAGAGTTTTAAAAAATGTGTAGGATGTTGTGGTTTGAATGACGAAACTTATTCCTAGTCTTCGTTGGGTTGGCAATTCCTTCCTTTCTAAAGGGCGGTTTACACGGTCAAACGGTTCGTCGAACACAGTTCGACAGACAAGTGTTTGAAATTATGTTCGAACGTGTGAACGGGGTATTTGGTTGTTGAACACGTTTGTCGAACGTGTTCGACAACCAAATACCCCGCTCACACGTTCAATCATCACTTAAAACACTTGTCTGTCGAACCGCGTTCGACAGACAAGTCTTTGAAGTGATATTCGAACGTGTGAACGGTCTTTGCCCATAGAGCAAAGTAATCCCCTTATTATTTTCTTTCTTTGATGTCGGCTACCCCACAAATAAAGGGGGAAACAGGTAGATAGATAGAATAGATAGTGAACGGGGTGTTTGGTTATCGAACACGTTCGACAAACGTGTTCGACAACCATATACACCGTTCACACGTTCGAACATCATTTCAAACACTTGTCTGTCGAACGCGGTGCGACAGACAAGTCTTTGAAGTGATTTTCGAAAGTGTGAACGGGGTATTTGGTTGTTGAAACGTTCGACAACCAAATACCCCGTTCACACGTTCAAACATCACTTCAAACACTTGTCTGTCGAAGTGCGTTCGACGAACCGTTCGACCGTGTAAACTCCCCTTAAGATCAGTTCTCTGTTCAGGTAAAGATCAGAGACCCCAGGCTTGTTAGGTTAAGTCATATTAGGTTAGGTCAACTTAAGGGCTCACTTAATGTTCTGGGGTCGCTAATCTGTACCTGAACCCAGTTCTCATTTTATCCTTTTCTTACTCAAGAACAATCCAACTTTGCTACCCTCTTTTTTTATTCAGCTGTGGCTAACCTACTGTTATACGCGTCTTCAGTACTTTGACTATTATTTCAGCCCGTCCATTTGTAAATGCATATAATTCGATTATTTCTACGTTGTTCTTAAACTGCTCCCTTTTTCACTAATAATGTCTTCTAGTTGCCCGGGCCTGATGAGGGCCTTTTTTTTTTTTTATTGGCTCGTCTCAATGTCACGTTCATTAAAAAAAAAAATTTAGCAAGCTACTTTGCAAAAAATAAAAAATTTACATAAAAAAATAAAAAAAAGGGAAGGAATCTCCTTAGCTGGTCATTTTTATTCAGGTTAGGTAAGTAATATACAATAAGCTTAAATCGGGATTTAAACTGATTAGCTACAATAGGGATCATTTTTATTAGTAAGTGAGAGATTATCTTCACTAGAGGTCACTGGAAGAGATTAGGTATCCTTGATCTTGATATTTCTTAATTCCCCTGAGGAATGGAAGCAATAATACTTCCTCCGTGTCGTAAAAGTCGACTAAATGGGGAGGAGCGAGGGGAATGGTAATCCCCTCTTCTGTATTTGCATCCCGCAAAGAGTCAAGGTGTTTTTATTTGGCTCAGCTCCCCCCCCCCAATGAGGGGTAATTTGGCTCTTGTAAATACCATATATCTCTGTGTGGAAGTCCTCTTAATACAGAAATAATTTCCAAGGCTCCTTAGGGGTAAAAAGGTTGAGAAGCACAAGTCTAGAGGGAAGATAGAGCATGCAAAGCTATCAGTCTTAACCCCGTATTGTGTTCACCTTTGTAATTCAAATAAAAAAAAAATATACCTAAATCATATGGCCTAATGTACAGTTGCTCTTAAAAGTATTGAAATATTTTTGTGTTTTACGAGTAGTAGTGATACCTTACAATATAAGCACGCTATGGTGTGCTTAATTACCTAATTGTGCTTACGGAAAAGAGTCCCATGCTCGTAACTCCCCGTCTCCTGGCCGGTCCCATTTTTGTACTAAGTGATACTTATCATACTTGTCTTTAAAACTATGGATCGAGTTAGCATTAACTACCTCCTCGCTTAGCGAATTCCAATCATCAACTACTCTTACACTAAAAAAATACTTCCTTACATCCTGCAAAGAAGTTTTCTTACAAAGCTTCAAACTAGACCTCTAGTTCTAGAGCCAGCCATATCAAAATATCGATCCCTATCCACTTTAACTCCCTCAGCCTCTCCTCATAACTGAGAGTGCGTATTACTGGCACTAGCTTCGTGGCATGTCTTTGAGCTTTTTCAAGCTTAACTATCTTCTTTTTCAAGTGTGGATTCCAAAAGGGGGCTGCATATTCAAGTTTTGGCCCCATATAGGTTACATAAATATTTCTGGACATATCCTTGTCCATGTGCCTGAAGGCTACCCTTACATTTGCTAAAAGTATATGCTGCCCTTACTATGCCATTTATATGCATTTCCGGGGACAAATATGACAGTTTGTTTACTCCTAGATATCCCTCATTCTCTGTCTTTTGAAGTTCTGCTCCTGCTATTGAGTATTCAAGCTTGGACCTTCTCATTACATTATATTTAGAAGTATTGAATTTCATTACCCACTTTTCTGACTACTTATGCAGACTATTTAGGTCTTTCTGAAGCACTCTACCATTGTTCTCGTCTCTTACTTTAGTAATTACCAAACTGTGCTTACGGGAAAGAGCCCCAAGCTCTTAACTTCCCGTCTCCTGATCGGTTCCATTTCGTACTTAGTAATACTTATCATATTTGTCCTTAAAACTATGGATTGTGTTAGCATTAACTACCTCCTCGCTTGATGAATTCCAATTATCAACTACTCTTACACTATGTATGACCTCTAGTTCTAGTGCCATCCATATCAAATATCGATTCCTATCCACTCTTTCATAACCATGAACTTATTTAAAAACTGTCACCATATCCCCCTCATTCTTCTAGCTTCAAGTGATGGTAAGTCTAATTCCCTCAGCCTCACATCATAAATGAGACTGAGTATTTCTGGCACCAATTTCGTGGCATGTCTTTGAACTTTTTCCAGCTTAACTATGTGCTCTTTAAAGTGTGAATTCCAAAAGGGGCTGCATATTCATGCTTTTGCCTCAAATAGTTAACAAATATTTCTGAATATTTCCTTGTCCATGTGCCCGAAGGTTATCCTTATATTTGCTAAGAAAGCATATGCTGCCCTTACTATGCATCTCAGGAAACAAATCGGCCAGTATGTTTACTTCTAGATCTCGGTCTCTTGATGTTCTACTCCTACCACTGAGTACCTTACATTTTGAAGTATTGAATTTCATTAGCCCCTTTTCTGAAAACTCATGCAGACTATTAACATCCTCTTGAAGTTCTCTACCATTGTTCTCGTTTCTTACTTTCTTCACAATATTTGCATCATCTGCAAACATATTCATAAATTAATTTACAGACTCTGGTAGGTCATTTACATACACAAGGAACAAAAGTGGCCCTAAAACTGAACCCTGTAGAACTCCACTACTAACTCTTCTCCATTCAGACACTGAGTGTCTTACTTTAACCCAATGTTCCCCTCCTTATAAGTATGTTTTTTATCCGTTTCAAGACATTTCCACATATTCTTGCCATTGCTTGCAGCTTCTTAATAAGTCTTCCGTGTGGAACAGTGTCAAATGGTTTCTGAAAGTCTAGGGATATGCAATCTGCCCAGCCCTCTCTTTCCCGCAAGATTCGGCTAACCTCATCATAAAATTCTAATAAGTTTGTTACTGTTGATCTACCTTCTCTAAAGCCGTGTTGTCTAACTGACAAAAAAGCTGAAGGATTCCAAGAGCAGAGAGATATGTCTCCTTAGTAGTTTCTCCATAACTTTGCAGACTATGCTGGTCAAGGAAACAGGTCTATAGTTTAGAACCGTATCCCTCCTTCCCTTTTTGAAGATAGGTGTCACGTTCGCTTGCTTCCAGCATCTTGGAATCTCCCCTGACTCCAGCGATTTTTTAAATATGATACTTAGTGCTGCTGATATTGAAATTGCGCATTTTTAAAGTACATAATGGGATATATTAGGAGGAACAATGCATTTATTGCTCATTATTAGCACATACATACATACATATATATACATATATACATACATACATATATACACATACATACATACATATATACACATATACACACACACACACACACATATATATATATATATATATATATATATATATATATATATATATATATATATATATATATATATATATATATGTGTGTGTGTGTGTGTGTGTGTGTGTGTGTGTGTGCTTGTGATTACCTAACTGTGCTTACGGAAAAGAGCCCAATGCTCGTATCTTACCGTCTCCTGATCGGTTTCATATTGTACTTAGTGATACTTATCATACCTGTCCTTAAAACTATGGATTGAGATAGCATTAACTACCTCCTCGCTTAACGAATTCAAATTATCAACTACTCTTACATTGAAAAAGTACTTCCTTACATCCTGCAAAGAAGTTTTCTTACGAAGCTTCAACCTATGACCTCTAGTTCTACATCCAGCCAAAGCAAAATATCGATCCCTATCCACTCTAGCATAACCATGTAGGAATTTATAGACTGTCACGATATCCCCCCTCAATCTTCTAGATTCGAGTGATGGTAAGTCTAATTCCCTCAGCCTCTCATCATAACTGAGATTACGTATTTCTGGCACCAGTATCGTGGCATGTCTTTGAACTTTTTCAAGCTTAGCTATGTGCTTTTTCATGTGCGGATTCCAAAAGGGGGTTGCATATTCAAGTCTTGGCCTCACATAGGTTACATAAATATATCTGATCATTTCCTTGTCCATGTGCCTGAAGGCTATCCTTACATTTGATAAGAAAGAATATGCTGCCCTTACTATGCCATTTATATGCATTTCTGGAGACAAATCTGCCAGTATGTTTACTCCTAAATCTCTCTCATTTTCTGTCTCTTGAAGTTCTACTCCTGCCACAGAGTAGTAAAGCTTGGGCCTTCTTGCACTTGTACCCATTCTCATTACCTTACATTGTGAAGCATTGAATTTCATTAGCCACTTTTCTAACCACTCATGCAGATTATTAAGATCTTCCTGAAGTTCTCTACCATTGTTCTAGTTTCTTACTTTCCTCACAATCTTTGCATTATCTGCACACGTATTCATGAATGAATTTACATACTCTGGTAGATCATTTATATATACAAGGAACAAAAGTGTCCCTAAAACTGAACCCTGTGGAACTCCACTACTAATTCTTCTCCATTCAGAGACTGAGTGTGTTACTCTAACCTCTGTTCCCTTCCTTCTAAGTAAATTTTTATCCATTCCAAGACATCTCCACCTATTCTAGCCATTGCTTGCAGCTTCCTAATAAGTCTCCCGTGTTGGACAGTGTCAAATGCTTTCTGGAAGTCTAGGAATATGCAATCTCCCCAGCCCTCTCTTGCCTGTAAGATTCGGCTTACCTCATCATAAAATTCTAATAAGTTTGTTACAGTTGATCTACCTTCTCTGAAGCCATGTTGTCTCACTGACAAAAAGTTGAAGGATTCCAAGTGAAGAGAGATATGTTTCCTTAGTAGTTTCTCCATAACTTTGCAAACTATGCTGATCAAGGAAACTGGTCTATAGTTTAGAGCCGTATCCCTCCTTCCCTTTTTGAGGATAGGTATTACGTTTGCTTGTTTCCAGCATCTTGGAATCTCCCCTGACTCCAGTGACTTTTTAAATATGATACTTAGTGCCACTGATACTGAGTTTGTGCATTTCTTAAGTACATGAGGGGATATATCATCAGGACTTTATGGACATCTAACTCCATCCCCTGCAATCTGAGGGGGTGGGGTATTTTCTACTGTAAATACTGACTGAAACTCCTTGTTCAATTCTTTGCAAATCTCTTCATCTGTCTCAGTGATGCTTCCATCCGCTCTCTTAAGCCTTAAAACCTGTTCTTTTACCTTCACTTTTCCTCTGATAAAACTGTGGAAAAGCTTGGGATTTTCTTTAGCCTTCCTGGTGATGTCCCTCTCATAGTCTCTCTCTCTTCTTTCACTTAGGTAATCATTTTTTGCTCTTTTGTAGGTTTGCCAGGCATTTATGGTTTTTCTCTTCCTATACATTTTCCAGCATTTGTCTCTCAACTCCTTAGCTCTTTTACACTCATTATCGAACCATTTCTCTCTGGCATGAATTACACCTACTTTGGTGACAGGTATGCAGCAATCTACTATCTTCCCATATTTCTCACAAAAGATGTCGTACATTACTTATACAAATTTGTTGTAATATAAGGTTCTCCAGTCAATAACTGCAAAAGGCTCATTCATTTTGATGTAATTTCCTTTCAGATAGTTCCTCCTCATGTCCCCAGTGCCTCTTCTTTCAGTCAGAATATTTTCAATTATATACTCCATCAAAAACACACAGTGGTCACTCTTTCCAATTCATGGTTCATACTCAATTTTTCCAATATCCAACACATTATCTGTGAATACTACATCAAGTAGTGATGGCTCATCCCCAACCCTGGCCTTCATTGGTTCCAGTAAATGTTGGTGTAGGAAATTCCCTTGAACGCAATCTAGGAATCTTGCCCCGAATGAGTCCTCACCACTGTGTGGGTCAAGATTTATCCAATCTATCTTTTTATGATTAAATCTCCCATAATCAAAATCCTACATATCCTATCCCGTGCCATGTTAACAAATGAGTTTATGACTTCAATAGTACCTATATGACTTTCCTCATAAACTTCTAGCCTATGTTGGTTCATTGGTGGGTTATATACAACAGTTATTATAAAGCTCTCTGACCCAGTATTTATGCGAGCAACAAGAAATTCCTTGAACTCACTTTCTATAGCCAAGTTTATTTCTTCAACCTGAATCATTTCACTTATGAGCAGTGCTATCCCTCCACCAGTCCTCTCAGATCTTTCAACCCTTAAAATTCTGAAGACTTAGGAAAAACTGTGACATTGTTTATGTCCTCACTCAACTTAGTCTCTGTAACTACTACTATATCTGCCTTACTATTGCAAATCCTATCATTTAATTCTACTGCCTTACTAGCTAATCCATCAGCACTTGAGCATAACAATCTTAATGAGGCCCCATCCCCTAATCTTCTGTCATTATCTTCTTTATATTCCCTTTGTATGGAAGAACTCTGTGAAAATTTTTCTTCTCTTCTTCATTTCTTTCCTCATTTAACCTTCTTGCCTCTTGCAACAAGTTTTTGATCTTTCCCATCTCTTCCTGTGTTCTTATCGTCTAATGAACACTTCTTTGAATTCTTGAAGGTCTTTTAGACTTTTTTCCCCATCAGTATTTCTCTACATGTTTCTGCTCTCCCAAAGATTACTTTGGTTGGTCTCTGCTTTCCCTCCCTCGAATATTTGCCTAGTTGGTGAATGTTTACAATATCCTCAGGACCACAAACTACTCCAAGTTTTCTTATCAGGTCTACAACCCTAGCTGTATTTTCTTAAAGTCTCCCCTGCCATGTTGGCTCCTGGGATTCCCTTATGCCTGAGATTACCACTGTCTTCTCTTTATCAAGTGCCTGTTTAATAAGTGGATTTGCCCTTTCCATCACAACGTCTTTCATTTTTTTATTACTGCTTTTTTTTAGTCAACTGTTTGTATGTTTTCCAGTGCCACCACCTTCACAGACTCTTTTACTGCCACACTCCCCTTTAGTGCATCAGCAAAGGAAGTTTTCATGGCATCATGTTCCGTATTCAGCTCCTGAAACTCTTTTCTAAACTGTTCGATGTTTTCCTTAATCTGAACATTCCAAGCTGCAATCTCGTCTCTCTGAGAAGGGAGCAGTGAACTAACATTTAATTCATTTAGGTTGTCATTCAGCTGTTTGTTGTTATCTTCTTGTTGTTTAGATATTCTGGTTTCTAGTTCACTCTTTTCCCTCTCCAGTTTCTTTATTCGTTTTTCTAGTTCCTTTCTCTCCTGCCCTTGTGCTTTACTTGCTTCCTCCAAATATTTTATTTCCACTCTGAGTGTTTCTTTCTCTTTCATATCTCTATCCATACTCTGAATTTTATCATTAAGGCTTATAATCATTGCCTATATATATATATATATATATATATATATATATATATATATATATATATATATATATATATATATATATATATATATATATATATATATATATATATATATATATATATATATATATATATATATATATATATATATATATATATATATATATATATATATATATAATATATATATATATATATATAATATATATATATATATAATATATATATATATATATATATATATATATATATATATATATATATATATATATATATATATATAATATATATATATAATATATATATATATATATATATATATATATATAATATATATATATATATATATATATATATATATATATATATATATATATATATATATATATATATATATATATATATATATATATATATATATATATATATATATATATATATATATATATATATATTCTTATTAAACATAATATAATGATATGTATTCCAGTAGCGATAAGCAGGATATATCCAGCGCAAGAATAAGCGGATATACGATATAAAAAAGACATATACCGTGAAATTTGCTTTATAAACGTGTCTGCTCTATCATAGGATCGTAGTTCAAACCTGTATAGTTCTGTGGACATTTACCCTTAGTAATATCAAGGAAGTGAAACAGCACAGTCTGTTCATGTTCTAACTCATGTCGTCTCAGGAGTTAAAATGACTACACCATTAGACGTAAAAACATGCCCATGCGTGTCTTGTAGCTCTGTGCTTAAAAGAAAGGGCGCTCCTGAAGAATTGAGATCTGCCTTTTCTTAACCGCGAAAAAAAGGTTAGGCTAGGTCAAGTTAGGTTAGACTTTGAACTTGACATTTAAGCTCAAATTCTAACTTAACCTATCCTCATCTTTCATTGATATTGATAAAAGGCAGGTTCCAATTCTTCAGGAGCTCCAAAGAAAGCTTATGCTGTATATTTTCTTATGAAGTCAGCAAAAGGGGGATCACTTAATAACAAATAGATTTGAAGTCACAGGGCTGCAGAACTAAGCTTTAAGGTCTCGAATAAAAAGCAGAGGAGAGGGATTGTGATACCACAGAGCACGACTAAAAACCTTCCATATAGCCGGGATCCAAGCATCCTCTACCATCACGTGGACCCAGTGATTTCCAGGCCAAGGCTTGAATAATCAGGCAGACCTATAGGATGTCACCGACCCCCTATTTAATTGCCAATTTAAATAGGCTACGACATGAGGCAGTGAAAACTATTTATATATCCCACCATTGTTCTTATTATCTTTGTCAGTTGTTGTTTAGTAAAGACAAAAAAATCAGAGAGGAAGGGATTTCTAGCCTCCGTTCCCCTATCCCTTTCAGTCATTCCCTACGACATGCAGAACATACATAAGAATAGAGTTGCCTAATACAATACAATAGTAACAAGTCCAGTTGTTAAAATTTCCCCTTCATTATATAATAATAATAATAATAATAATAATAATAATAATAATAATAATAATAATAATAATAATAATAATAAAAATAATATATTATTATTATTATTATTATTATTATTATTATTATTATTATATCCCTTCATCATTACAATCATTATTTATTCAAGGTAAACCTGACGTAATAATGCTAAAGACAACACGAGCCATAATAAGGAATATTTAGCAGGTTAATGATCTGAATTGGGGAAGATTGGATAGCGGAAGAGGGAGGGTATTCGGAAGGAGGGGTCTGGGGGATTTAAGATAGGAGCGGCAGGTACTTGTTGCCGAGTGACACACCACCTGTAATTATCGATGACGAGCTCACTCTCCTATCTCCACACCTCTTTTATTTTTCCTTCTTCTTGCCATACCTCCTATATTTCTATTCATCTTCACTGGACATAATTCAGACTTCTTCTTCTTCAAATACTTCAATTAAACCAACTAGCAGATCCGGTTTAAGATATGAAAATCTTAGTATTAAGTCTATATTTGTATCTATATACAAAAGCCTTAAGTCTCCTTATAAGGGGGGTGCCTTAGCCAAGCAAAAAACTCGTGGGAGGAAAATGCGAAGGAGAGGATTCCCAGTCCCCTCGCTCCGCTCCATTTAGTCGACTTTTACTAGTCCCGCATCTCCTGTCACTAAAGAAGCACATAATGTACTTAAATACCATTACTGTACTATTACAAGCATCTGTAATACCAGAGTACCAGGGTTTGAACCCTCCCTGTCTTGATGAAAAATAACTTAGTTATGTCTAGGATACCGCCAACTCAACAGGTACAATGAGTATACCGAAGAAAATGGTACGTCACTGTAGAACTCACAGCGCCAATATCCTAGACAACTGAAAAAAAGGCTACATCTAAAATCCTCTAACTTTATTAGTACAGGGAGATACATATCCTTTTGCTATGGAGGTATACAACAAGCTACAGCACAAAGCAATTTATTACGTAAATGTATTGCTGATACAAATGAGAAATGCCTTCAATATTTAGTATAGAAGCCTTATGCGACTCGTACATGAGGGCTAAAATTGCAGTGACTCAAAGAGATCAGTCTTGAATTCAAGATCCTCCATCACATCTTGCAGAGGTCTTACAACTTTGTCTTTTGCATACAGATCATGCTCTTATAACATCTTAACTACCATTCTGTCTACCAGGATAACGCAAAAGTGTTCACAAGGTTGAAGCCCAGTGAATATCCAAGCATACAGTTCGATTAAATAAATCAATCCCAAGAGTCCTTCATCATATTCTGCGTCTCCTCTGTTCAAAAGCATGGTGCGTTGTTGCGGAGAAAATATTTATTGTCAGGGTCCAAAACGATTCTAGGCCCTTCAAGAACGGGATCACCTTTTGCAGCAAAAGCTTTATTGCGAAAGTGAGCTAGTCCAACTCTGTCAGTCTTCCTTGACTGGCCACAGGAGGCACTTCACAGTGAAACATAGAAAAATGCCGATGCAACTTGAAACTCGACACACGTCTTGGTAATGTTTTATGTCTAAAATCTCATCCGCACTCAATGCCCAGACCCTGTCATTCTAAAAATTAGCATGTCGACTGGTCAAGATGAAGAATTTATTACCAGAGAAGAGGAGAAAAAAGTCTTCCTCTTCCCATTGAGACAAAAAGTCTAAATATTAAAGACGATTATCAGCAACTACTGCGGATTTCAGGGGTTTTGGTATATCGTAAAAAGCCTTCATTCCTCCCTACAAACGGTATTGATGAACCTACTGCTGATTCAGAGTTTCCTCATTGATCACTATTCTATAGCACATCATCTTCATTGCTTCTTCATCGCTTCTTGCAATATTCTGCAATGGATTTTTGTTTCTTGGGGAGTTGCCATATCAATCCTTCCTAATTTCTGCAATAAAGTGTTTGCTTTCTTGGGGGAGTTGCCCTAGTCCTCCTGCCTAATTTCTGTAAACCAACATTCACCTCGGCCAAGCTTGTTGCCAATCCACTGCAAAGTAATCAAGGCAGGTTCAATTTCATGGCCTCAATTTAAGCATTTGCCCGGACTCGGTCAACTACATGAATATCATCACAGTCTCCAACTTTGAAAGCATTAGTGGTAAGCCAATAAGAAAACTATCTTTAAAAAGCAATGAGGTACAAAGTGGGTTTTTCAATATCTCCCTAGCAAAAGATTATGTAGCAACTTGTATAGATGCACTCTCATGTTACCACACAGATAAAACAGCGAGGTTATATGTTATCAGATGACGAAAGTACACAATGAGAACATTTTTAACTGAAAACTTATCTGTGGTGATATCATCTGATCACAAAGTGCGCGGTAACAAGTCATGATAATGTTTTCGGTTTCAATCTCAGTTATCAAGACCTTTGAAGCATGACAGTAAATAAAGCATGTTTTGTTATCGATTAGATAATTAGTCTGACTTCATTTATCTACTGATTATCTTACAATGTTGTTTAATGTTATAAGAGATATTGAATGATATTGTAGATATTGAGCTATTCAAACAAGGGAAGAAAATAAGATAAGTCAGTTGGTTTTTCCTCAACGTTTTGATGTGGAGCACTATATCCCAATAAATATTTTTCCATCCCTTTCACTACATGGATAACCGCAAAAAAAGATCACATATAGCAACATGACTTTAGGAGCCTACGAACAAAATTTTAGAAAATTATTTTTCTGCCTATTTTTCACTGGGATAGAAACCGTACCTTATTAGAGAGAGAGAGAGGAGAGAGAGAGAGAGAGAGAGAGAGAGGAGAGAGAGAGAGAGAGAGAGAGAGAGAGAGAGGAGAGAGGAGAGAGAGAGAGAGAGAGAGAGAATACTGCAGAACTAGTTTCAAACCAGTTACTAGACCGAATGTAGATTTTTCATGTATTTACTTATCCGTATCTTTTGTGTGTGTAATTACTTAATCGTGCTTGCGGGAATGAGCCAAAAGCTCGTAACTTCCCGTCTCCAGGTCAATTCCATTTTGTACTTAGTTATACTTATCATACATGTCCTTAAAACTATGGATTGAGTTAGCATTAACTACCTCCTCGCTTAGCGAATTGCAATTGTCAACTACTCTAGCAATATAAAAAAAAAAGTACTTCCTTACATCCTGCTAAGTTTTCTTGTAAAGCTTCAAACTATGACCTCTAGTTCTAGTGCTAGCCATATCAAAATATCGATCCCTATCCACTCTGTCATAACCATGAAGGAATTTAAAACCGTCACCATATCCTCCCGCATTCTTCTAGCTTCTCATTATAACTGAGATTGCGTATTTCTGGCACGAAATTCGTGGCATGTCTTTGAACTCTTTTCTAGCTTAACTGTGTGTGTTTTATGTGTGGATTCCAAAAGGGGGCTGCATATTAAAGTTTTGGCCTCACATAGGTTATATAAATATTTCTGAACATTTCCAAGTCCATGTGCCTGAAGGCTACCCTTACATTTACTAAGAAAGCATATGCTGCCCTTACTATGCCCTCTATATGCATTTCTGAAGACAAATCTGCCAGTATGTTTACTCCTAGATCTCTCTCATTCTCTCTAACTTGGATTTCTACTCCTGCCACCGAGTAGTCAAGCTTGGGCCTTCTTGCAATTGTACCAAATCTCATTACCTTACATTTTGAAGTATTGAATTTCATTAGCCACTTTTCTGACCACTCATAAAAACTATTAACATCCTACTGAAGTTCTCTACCATTGTTCTTGTTTCTTACCTTTTTCACAATTTTTGAATCATCTGCAAACATATTCATGAATAGATTTACATAGTCTGGTAGGTCATTTATATATACAAGGAGGAAAAGTGGCCCTAAAACTGAACCCTGTGGAACTCTACTATTAACTCTTCTCCATTCAGACACTGAATGTCTTACTCTCACTCTCTGTTCCTTTCCTTCTAAGTAAGTTTTTATACATTCCAAGACATTCCCACCTATTCTTGCCATTGCTTGCAACTTCTTAACAAGTCTCCCGTGTGGGGCAGTGTCAAATGCTTTCTGCAAGTCTAGGAATATGCAATCTGCCCAGCCCTCTCTTTCCTGTAAGATTTGGCTTACCTCATCATAAAATTCTAATATGTTTGTAACTGTCAAATATTAGAATATTATTTTGATGGTTTAGACATTTATATTAGTTACTGCATAAACTGTTAACTGGCATTCGTTTTCTGGTTTCATTTACAGTTTCCAGCATTATTATCCCTATGCAATGTTTTCAATACAATACAAGGATGTAATTAATTCAGAAGCCTTGATAGGGATAATGTTATTAGGGAAAATTATATGAAGTTCTTTTATGTTTTTGGGATGCTCCACGAAAGTGATATTTGTAATTTAGTGAAATGTTTAATAGGTTGTAGAAGACTGTATTTTGCTAGAGAGAATATAGGAAAGGATTCAGAATCACCCAGTTGTTTCCTTTGCTAAATTTATTATTAAATCTAGTAAATGTCCCAGATTTAACATTTTGGTACCCAAACCCGGAAATTACCAACCCAAGGACGTTATTTGTAAGTGTGAAGATGTTTTTTCTCCAGCAACATAGCGACAATGGAGCAGCTTCAAAAGACCAAGGCAGCAGCACATGGTTGAGTGACTAGGGCTTTTTTTTTTTTTTAGATTCCCCACCCACGGATGGGTGGAATGGGTCATGGAGGACCCATAGGGCGGTTGCCAGCCGGCACAGGCCCCAACCCCCCACTATGGTGCCTTCCCACAGCAATTACCTCCCCAGTAAACAGGGGGGGTTACTAGGGCATGTACCAAAATAGATAGCCTCCCAGCTAGAAGTCCTTCAGCAACTACAAGTGAGTTAGAAGATGTTTTGGAGCAATTTGATAAGAGACTTGCTAAATTAGAAGTGCAGTCAGAGATAGAGTTAGCATTAGACCCTGAGGAATTAGAAGATTATCTGGACCAAGATGCATTTAGGCAGAAGGCCCGGAACAAGAGGTTGTTATGCACTGATAAACTTAAGGAATTAATTGCAGATGATGGAGATAAGGCTTCTACAGAATCTGCAAAAACTACAAACTCTTTACATGCAAGACTTCTGAAGCTAAAATTGCCCAGATTCGAAGGTAACATCACACAGTGACAGAGCTTCTGGGAGCAATTTTCATTGCATATACGTAACTCGGAACTGCCTATCATTAATAAGTTAACCTATTTATTGTCCCTATTAAATAGCACTGCTAAGGAAGTGGTAGAACGGGTGCCACACACAAGCGCCAGCTATAAAACAGTTGTTGACCTGCTTATGCAACGATTTGGCAAGTCAGAGTGTATCATCTATGCTCATGTCCATGCTCTTCTCTCTCTCTCTCTTCAAGTGCCTACTGACCAGGGCAAGAACTACACTACACAGCTGTGGAGACTTCGTGATGAAGTAGTCAAGCATACAAGAAGCTTAGAAGCCCTGGGAATTACCGGAAAGCAGTGTGAAGTTCTGTTAAGTACTGTGATTGTCTCTAGGCTGCCAACAGAGTTGCAGTTAGGGTGGTCAAGAAACTGTAGTGGACATGAAAGTGATCTTGATTGGTTACTAAATTGGTCACACACATAAAATGATGTTTTAGAGAGAAGTGAAATGTATAAAGGAAATAATGTTAGTGTTTAGAATGGGGAAAGAAAGAAAGGTTTTAGGTCTAGCAGAGGTAGGAAGGATTGTTCACGGCCTCAGCCTTACACGCAGTCTCCCCAACAGAAGGCTCAAGTTGCGTGTTTTGTAATAAGAGAAACCATAGGTCTGAAAATTGTTACAAGTTCTCGGCATTGGATGGGCAGCAGAGGTTTGACAAAATAAAGGAATTACGTGTATATTTTAAATGCCTAAATAGTGGGCATATTTCTAGAAAGTGTCAGGCTAAGTGTATAAAGTGCCAAGGTGATCATAATGTGAAAATGTGCGGTATTAAGCTAAATAAGGTCCCCAAAGTAAATGTTGTGGAAAATAATCAGAAGGGCCCACAAGCACTTGCTATGCTGTCAGGCCACTGTAGGAATAAGACTATATTACAAACAGCTAAGGTAAAAGTAGTGAATAAAGAGGGGAATATTGTCACTGCCAAATTGTTGTTTGATGGTGGTTGTGATTGCACATATGTTAGCAACAAGTTTGTTGAAAAGTGTGAGCCAGACTGGGTTACTAACACAGAATATAAAGTAGTTTTGGCAGTCATAGTTCTAATAGAGATGTACAAAGTAATGTATACAACATTGAAGGTTTTAGATGAGAAGGGTGAATTTATATTCATTGTAGCTGCAGGAATTTCAAAAGTATGCGAACCCCTAGTAAGACCAGTAGTTCCAGCTACATTTCAGATGCTTTTAGTCATTTAAAATTAGCAAATGATTTTGATCACAGTTCTCCTTTAGACTTAGATATTCTCATTGGTCTGGACTACTAATGGAGTCTCATTACCCCCAAGGATGCTGTTCAGATAGGAAATACAGTTGCCATGAAGTCTGTTTGGCTGGACTTTATCTGAAAATATTAGGAAGTATTCTAAAATGTTCCTTCAACATCAACCTATAAGTCTTCATCATGCCAACTCTTATGTATCTCTAGGGTATCTGATGCCAATATATAAAAATTTAAGAACCTAGAGACCATTGGCATTAATACTAGCAAAGAATGTTATGAAGATATCAGAAATGAAGTAGTTCAAGAGTTTAGTGATAAGATATATATTGTGAATGGCAGGTATGAAGTTCACTTACCTTGGAAAGATGACACTTTGAAATATATATTGATGAGTAATGAAAACTATGCCATGACGAGATTACATAAGCTTTTAGTTTAATTAGATAGGATGAAGACTTAAGGGCTGAGTATATGAAAGTTTTTGATTAATATGAGTCTTTGGGGATAATTGAGGAGGTGCCATTAGAGGAAAATGAGCATCATGGACCCATTTACTACATGCCCCACAGACCTGTTGTTAGGTAAACAGTAGTACACTCAATTCGCTTTTTACGCGTGTTTAAAATGCGTGAAATTGGAATAACGCCCCCAAAAAATAATAGTAAAAAAATGCGAAATACACGAAAAACACCCATGCAAAAAATTCTAAAAGAAAATTATAATTTTTGTAAATAATCAACCACCTCAGAGGCACTTTTCCGCCATGCTGCCATGTGCTTCAGTGTCTCTTTACCCAGCATACTGCATGCATATATCGCTTGTTCTAACTGTGTCTGTGTTAAGGTTTGTATATAATCAGGGAAAAAGCGCGCGAGAGCAAATCAGCTGATAAGGAGGCGGCAAAACGTTTGCCGATAGAGGCTTGTTCTCCCGCATCCTCCTCCTCTTCCACTGCTTAATGCGATCGGATATTATGGAAAGAATGGAAAAGCATTTAGAACAAACAGCAAACAAACTTGCCATATAATATCGTCAGGGAAAAAGCGTGCGAGATTGCATCAGCTGATATGGAGGCGGCAAAACGTTTGCAGATAGAGGTTCGTATCCAGCATCCTCCTCCTCTACTACCACTTAGGGCGATTGGATATTATGGAGAGAATGGAAAAAAACATTAAGAACAAACAGCAAACAAGCTTGCCAAATAATATCCTCAGGGAAAAAGCGTGCAAGAGCAAAAACATTTGCAGATAGAGGTTCGTTCTCCCGCATCCTCCTCCTCTTCTATCGCTTAAGTTACGTGCTCACCACCACCATGCACGTCCCAGTGTATGCCTGTTGCCTAACGCATAATACAGTGCATTAATTTGTTTACTGTACAGTAAATCTGTATATCTTTTATACTCTACACTAATTGCATGTTAATATAAATAAATACAGGTCTTTCTGCTTTATGTACTTATAAAATATGTTTTAATTATCGTATATCATTGGCATAGTGTGTCTATGTATGGTTGTGAAATGTATCTATGCCTATTATCATTGTTTCTTATGGAATATGACTCATTACATTGCGCCATTTTCACATTACACGTCACTTCTGAGAAACTATCTTTGCGTTATTCCAAGAACTAGGTGTACTACAAAAGTACGACCAGTTTTTTATGCCTATGCAAAGAGACCAAATAGGATTTCTCTTAATGACTGTTTATTAACGGGTCCATCTCTCAACCCAGATCTGGTGGAGATACTAATTAGATTTAGATGCTGGCCCTACGTGGTAACTGCTGATATTGTTAAGGCTTTTTTGCAAATAAGTGTTTATAGCCAGGATAGAGGTGTTCATAGGTTTTTTAAATCAGGTAAAAATGGAGTAAGACACATGAAATTTAATCAAGTTGTCTTTGGTAATACTTCAAGCCCTTTTTTACTTAATACTACTGTTAAATACCATTTAAGTAAGTACTCTGAGTATGAAGTGGACAACTGGTTCAGTGGAGCTGATAGTATAACAGAGGTAGCGAGCAAGTATTCCACAGTATATAACATTATGGCTGAAGCAAATATGTCCACTGAGAAACTTGTATCCAATAGGGTAGTGATAGCATCTAAGTTTAATGATAAGATTCAATTTATAAGAGATGATGAAACTAATGGTGTATTAGGTCTGAAATGTTCTAATAACAGTGATACTTTTTTATATTATGGTCTAGAACTGGACTCTAGATTTGAGATAGCATATACTAAAAGAACAGCACAGTATTTAGTTTTTTTTATCTTTGTGGATTTATTAGTCCAGTTATCATGTATGCCAAGATATTATTCCAGGATATTTGGAAATTGGGTATGACTTGGGATGATAATATGCCATGTGACATAGAAGTTAACTTTAAGAAATAGATGACGAGTACCAGGTACTTAAGTTCACTAAATATAGATATATGTTATTTTACCAATGTACCTTGGAAGAGTATTGAATACTTTGAGATACATGGATTTGGAGATGCCTCCAAAAAGGGGTTTGGTGCTTGTGTACTTGAGAGTTCGTTTTGGGAACACGTGTCAAATTTCACTGGTCATGTCTAAAACTAGAGCTAGAGTAGCACCAATTAAGGAACTGACCCTGCCTAAATTAGAACTGATGGGAGCATTATTTTGTGCTAGATTAGTGATATTTGTTAAGAATACTCTGGATATGAAGATCAAAACTGGGATTGCATGTTGGACAGATTCAACTATAACCTTGGGGTGGATAAAGAGTGACTCTACGATAAGGAATGTGTATGTTGGGAACAGAGTTAAAGAGATTCAGCAGCTAACACCTCCCAGTCACTGGTATCACTGTAGTGGATCAGATAATCCAGCTGACTTGATGACCCGAGGGTTACTAGCAGAGAATCTTGTCGGTAATGACATATGGTTTGGTGGTCCTAGTAATTTGTCTGAACCCATATTTAGTATTAAGGATAGTGATAACTCTAGTGCCATTAGTTAGACTGTGGATAACGAATTTTAAGATAGCATAGTTTGTTTAACTGTTCAGACTGCAACTCCAATGTTTGATCTTGAAAAGTACAAAAATTTGACAAGTTAGTAAGAAATGTTGGTATATACTTTTAGATTTATATATAACCGTAGGAGTAAGAAATTAGGAATTAGTTTTAAAATCAGTGATTTTACCACTGAAGAGTTAGATGTTGCCAAGACAATGTTAATATATGTAGTCCAAAGAGAGGTATTCACAGATGAAATGAAAGCTTTATCAAGTAAAGCTTTTATCCCCAAACATTCCTAAGTAAGTAAATTAGATCCATTTATTGAAGATCATGGTATTGTAAGAATCAAAGGTAAACTGACGTTTTCTGATTTGAGTTAAGATTCAAAACACCCAGTAATTCTTCCTAAGGGCTAATTTTCTAAGCTCTTAGTACAATTTCAGCATAAATTCCTAAACATGCTGGTGTGTACAGCATTGTTTCATCATTAAGAACTAGGTTTTGGATCATTGGCTTGAGGGGAATGGCTAAAATTGTGGTAAAAGTGTGTTTAAGTGATAGCCGTCCTTGTAGTCAACCAGCTGAACAGGTACCTGATCTGAGGGTTAACCCTGCACTCCCTCTTGCAGTTACAGGAATAGATCTTGCTGGTCCATTATTTAGTGCTGATTATTCAGAATAGAAGTTGTATATTTTACTTTTCACATGTGCTATAGTTAGAGTAGTGCATCTGGAACTCTCAGAATCTATGTCGTTGGTTGATTGTATGCAGGCTGTGAGAAGATTTGTTGCTCATAGAGGTTTTTCTAGTGTCTTTTATTCGGACAATGCCAGAACTTTTGTTTCAGCCTCATCGGAGGTACAGATGTTGTTTGGCCATTAAGCACAGAAGTGGAAGTTCAATATACCAAGATTCCCATGGTGGGGAGGATGGTTTGAGAGGCTTATAGGTTCAGTAAAGTTAGCTTTAAGAAAGACTTTGGGAACCATATATGTAAGTAAAACTGAATTAGAAACAATTCTTATAGAACTTGAATCCTGTATAAATTCTCGGCATTTGACCTTTGTGAGTGAGGAACCAGATTTTACTCATTATCTACCCCATTTCATTTCATTACGGGTAGAAACATAACTTCTAAGCCCCCTGTTAATATTGAACCCTATGTTGTAAATGCTGAAGACCTTCACAACAGGGAGGGGAAAAGGAACCAAAGGTTGGAACACTTTTGGAAGGTATAGAGAAAGGATTATATATACAATCTACCCCTGTAGTAAAAGGGTTCAAACAGAAATGTAAAGTGAATATAGGTAGCGTTGTACTTGTTAGAGAAGACAATATGCCTAGATTACAATGGCCCATTGGAGTGACTGCAAATGTATAAACTGGTAGAGACGGTTTTATTCGCAATATTGATATTAAAACGAGAAAGGGTATGGAATAGATCAAAACCAACACTGCATGAATTAGAGATGAATTCTAGCTTGGGTACTGGATTAAAGGATCTTTCTGAACAAACCCTTTCTAGTACTGTAAGTAAGTTGATGAACTGCCTGTGCAAGATTCTAATTAGAGGGGTGACGATGATGCAGTTGTACACTCAAGCGAGGCCGGCCAATTAAAAGATTATATTTGTAAGTTGTAAATATTTGGCTATGGTATACAGTATTATTAAAGTTAGCTATGTAATATATTAATGAACTTTATGAGATTGAAGAGATAAGTTGCTTCGCTCCTTATGGTGGGGAGGATATCAAATATTATATTATTTTGATGGATTAAATTGTTAACTGGCTTTCGTTTTCTGGTTTCATTTACAGGTTCCAGCATTATTTTCCCAATGCAATGTTTTCATTATAATACAAGAATGTAATTAATATAGAAGCCTTGATAGGGATAATGCTATTAGGGAAAATTATATTTTTGGGATGCTCCACAAAAGAAATATTTGTAATTTAGTGAAATGTTTAGTAGGTTATGGAAGACTGTATTTTGCTAGAGATAATATAGGAAAGGATTTAGTCACCCGGTTGTTTTCTTTGCCTAAATTTATTATTAATTCTAGTAAATGTCCTAGATCTAACAGTTACTGTTGATCTACCTTCTGTGAAGCCTTGTTGTCTCACTGACAGAAAGTTGAAGGATTCCAAGTGAAGAGAGATATGCTCCTTAGTAGTTTCTCCATAAGTTTGCAAACTATGCTGGTCAAGGAAACTGGTCTATAGTTCAGAGCCGTATCCCTCCTTCCCTTTTTGAAGATAAGTACCACGTTCGCTTGTTTCCAGCATCTTGGAATCTCCCCTGACTCCAGAGACTTTTCAACTATGATACTTATTGATTTAGCGCATTTCTTAAGTACATAAGGGGATATATCATCAGTACCTGTAGCTTTATGGGCATCTAACTCCAATCAGCATTTGCATACCTCTGTGGCTGAAAAGATGATGTTCTCAAATACCGGCCCATGAGCTCCTATCTCTGCAATCTGAGGTGGGGTATTTCCTACTGCAAATACTGACTGAAACTCCTTATTCAATTCTTCACAGATCTCTGCATCTGTCTCAGTGATGGTTTCATCCGCTCTCTTTAGCTTTAAAATCTGTTCATTTACCTTTAGTTTTCCTCTGATAAAGCTGTGGAAGTGTACTGGATTTTCTTTAGCCTTTCTGGTGATATACCTTCATAGTCTCTCTCTGCCTCTCTTCTTTTACTTAGATTCTTGCTCTTTTGTAGGTTTGCCAGGCATTTGTGTTTTTTCTCCTCCTATACCTTTTCCAGCAATAGTCTCTCCACTCCTTAGCTCTCTTACACTCATTATTGATCCATTTCTCTCTAGCACGAATAACTCCTATATTGGTGGAAGGATTGCAGCAATCTACTATCTTCCCATATTCCTCACAAAAGATGTTGTACATTTCTTGTGTAGATTTGATGTTAAATAAGGTCCTCCAGGCAATAACTGCAAAAACTCTTTCTAGTTGATGTAATCTCCTTTCAGAAAGTTCCTCCTCGTGACCCCAGTGTCTCTACTTTCGGGCAGAACATCGATGATATACTCCATCAACAACACACAGTGGTCACTCTTTCCAATTGGTGGTTCATACTCAAATTTTTCAATATCCAACACACTATCTGTGAATACTAGATCAAGCAGTGATGGCTCATCCCCACCCCTGGCCCTCGTTCGTTCCAGTACATGTTGGTGTACATAATTCCCTTGTAGCAATCTAGGAATCTTGCCCGGAATGAGTCCTCCCCAATCTATCTCTCGATGATTAAAATCTCCTACAATCCAAATCCAACATTTTCTCTCCCGTGCAATGTTAGCAACTGAGTTTATGACTTCAATAGAACCTATATGACTTTCCTCATAAACTTCTAGCCTATGCTGGTTCCTTGGGGGGTTATATACAACAGTTCTTATAAAGCTCTCTGACCCAGTATTTATGCGAACAAAAAGAAATTTTTTTAACTCACTTTCTATACCAAAGTTTATTTTTTCAACATGAAACCTTTCACTTATGAGCAGTGCTATCCCTCCACCAGTCGTGTCAGTTCTTTCATCCCTTAATATTCTGAAGCCCCTAAGAAAAACTGTGACTGTTTTTGTCCTCACTGAACTTAGTCTCTGTAACTGCTATGATACCTGCCTTACTGTTGTGAATCCTATCTTTTCATTCTACTGCCTTCCCAGTTATTCCATCACCATTTGTGTATAGCAATCTTAATGAAGCCCCATCCCCTGATCTTCTTTCAATATCTTCTTTATCTCCCCTTTGTCTGGAAGAATCTTTCCTCACTTAACCTTCTAGACCAGCGTTTCTCAACCGGTGAGCCCTGAAAGGTAGCCAGGTGCACCCTGAAAAGTAGCCAAGTGCACCCTGAAGGGTATCCAGGTGTGCCCTGAAAGGTAGCCAGGTACGCCCCAAGTTCATGAAAGAGTAATTTATGATTTTTTTAATATAAATATAAATTGTATTTTTAAAAAACTACGGATAGGTACGTGGCTCCGATGTCTGAGTCAAGTCTTAGTCGTTTGATATTTTAAGCTGGATGCTCATTCCCTGTTTCTTTAAAAAGAAATGGATAATGCTTTCCTTTTTCCCTTCCTTAAGGGATTTAAATCGGTCATTATCTCTCACTCTTTCTCGTGATTGGTTGATATAAAGTCATAGAACAACCAGTCCTAAAGCATATGAGAAGCAGCTATAATCATATTTGAGTACAGGAAGCAGCGCTAATACTTTGACCTAAGTACCACGAGGGACGTCTTAAAAATCAAACATAAAGAGATGCCCATTTATCAGTTTTGGATTTCCATCAAAGAAGAATTGTCTTTCAATAGCTCGTAAAGAACTAAATATTTTATTGCAGTTCTACACGTCATTCCTCTGTGAATTAGGATTTTCTACAGTTATCAACATTAAATGTAAAAATAGATCAGATATTAGATGTATTGACGAGGAAATGAGAGCATGCTTATCACATATAAGGTTTCATATTAAAAAAATTTGCTAAAGCACATCAAGCACAGGTCTCTCACAAGCATACCTGATAAAATATATTGTATTGTCTTGCATATACATACTTATTTCAAGAGCCTTTCTTTTATAATTTCAATATTTTACAATTTTATGGATAATTTTATCTTACTGATATATTAAGTGCGCCTCAGTTTTAATTACTCTACAAGTGAGCCCTGATTTAAAAAGGTTGAGAAACACTGTTCTAGACTCTTACAACATGTTTTTGATCCTTTCCATCTCTTCCAGTGTTCTGTATGGTCTAATGAAAACTGCTTTGTATTCTTGAAGGTCTGTGTGTGTGTGATTACCTAATTGTGTTTACGGGGAAGAGCACAAAGCTCGTATCTTCCCGTCTCCTGATCGGTTCCATTTTAGACTTAGAGATACTTATCGTACCTGTCCTTAAAACTATGGATTGAGATAGCATTAACTACCTCCTCGCTTAGCCAATTCCAATTATCAACTACTCTTACACTGAAAAAGTATTTCCTTACATCCTGCAAAGAAGTTTTCTTACGAAGCTTCAAACTATGACCTCTAGTTCTAGAGCCAGCCATATCGAAATATCGATCCCTATCCACTCTATCATAACCATGAAGGAATTTAAAGACTGTCACCATATCCCCCCTTACTCTTCTAGTTTCGAGTGATGGCAAGTCTAATTCCCTCAGCCTCTCATCATAACTGAGATTGCGTATTTCTGGCACCAGTTTCGTGGCATGTCTTTGAACTTTTTCAAGCTTAGCTATGTGCTTTTTCAAGTGCGGATTCCAAAAGGGGGCTGCATATTCGAGTTTTGGCCTCACATAGGTTACATAAATATTTCTGAACATTTCCTTGTCCATGTGCCTGAAGTATACCCTTACATTTGATAAGAATGCATATGCTGCCCTTACTACGCCATTTATATGTATTTCTGGAGACAAATCTGCCAGTATGTTTACTCCTAGATCTCTCTCATTTTCTGTCTCTTGAAGTTGTACTCCAGCCACCGAGTAGTCAAGCTTGGGCCTTCTTGCACTTGTACCCATTCTCATTACCTTACATTTTGAGGTATTGAATTTCATTAGCCACTTTTCTGACCACTCATGCAGATTATTTAGATCCTCCTGAAGTTCTCTACCATTGTTCTCGTTTTTTACTTTCTTCACAATCTTTGCATCATCTGCAAACATTTTTATGAATGAATTTACAGACTCTGGTAGGTCATTTACATATACAAGGAACAAAAGTGGCCCTAAAACTGAACCCTGTGGAACTCCACTACTAACTCTTCTCCATTCAGACACTGAGTGTCTTACTCTAACCCTCTGTTCCCTTCCTTCTAAGTAAGTTTTTATCCATTCCAAGACATTTCCACCTATTCTAGCCATTGATTGCAGCTTCCTAATAAGTCTCCCATGTGGAACAGTGTCAAACGCTTTCTGGAAGTCTAGGAATATGCAATCTGCCCAGCCCTCTCTTTCCTGTAAGATTTGGCTTACCTCATCATAAAATTCTAATAAGTTTGTTACTGTTGATCTACCTTCTCTGAAGCCATGTTGCCTCACTGACAAAAAGTTGAAGGATTCCAAGTGAAGAGAGATATGTTTCCTTAGTAGTTTCTCCATAACTTTGCAAACTATGCTGGTCAAGGAAACTGGTCTATAGTTCAGAGCCGTATCCCTCCTTCCCTTTTTGAAGATAGGTATCACATTTGCTTGTTTCCAGCATCTTGGAATCTCCCCCGACTCCAGTGACTCCTTAAATATGATACTTAGTGCCACTGATATTGTGATTGCGCATTTTTTAAGCACATGAGGGGATATGTCATCAGGACCTGTAGCTTTATGAACATCTAAATCCATCAGCGCTTTGCATACCTCTGTGGCTGTAAGGTTGATGTTCTCTAATACCAGCCCTTGAGTTTCTATCACTGCAATCTGAGGGGGTGGGGTATTTTCTACTGTAAATACTGACTGAAACTCCTTGTTCAATTCTTTGCAGATCTCTTCGTCCGTCTCAGTGATGCTTCCATCCGCTCTCTTTAGCCTTAAAACCTGTTCTTTTACCTTCACTTTTCCTCTGATAAAGCTGTGGAAAAGCTTGGGATTTTCTTTAGCCTTCCTGGTGATGTCCCTCTCATAATCTCTCTCTGCCTCTCTCCTTTTACTTAGGTAGTCATTTCTTGCTCTTTTGTAGGTTTGCCAGCCATTTATGTTTTTTCTCCTCCTATACCTTTTCCAGCATTTGTCTCTCCACTCCTTAGCTCTTTTACACCCATTATCGAACCATTTCTCTCTGGCATGAATTACACCTACTTTGGTGACAGGTATGCAGCAATCTACTATCTTCCCATATTTCTCACAAAAGATGTCATACATTTCTTGTACAGATTTGTTGTAAAATAAGGTTCTCCAGTCAATAACTGCAAAAAGCTCATTCATTTTGATGTAATCTCCTTTCCGATAGTTCCTCCTCATGTCCTCAGTGCCTCTACTCTCAGGAAGAATATCTTCAATGATATACTCCATCAACAACACACAGTGGTCATTCTTTCCAATTGGTGGTTCATACTCAATATTTTCGATATCCAACACATTATCTGTGAACACTAGATCAAGTAGTGATGGCTCATCCCCACCCCTGGCTCTTGTTGGTTCCATTACATGTTGGTGTAGGAAATTCCCTTGTACGCAATCTAGGAATCTTGCCCCAAATGAGTCCTCACCACTGTGTGGGTCAAGATTTATCCAATCTATCTCTTTATGATTAAAGTCTCCCATAATCAAAATCCTACATTTTTTCTCCCGTGCCATGTTAACAACTGAGTTTATGACTTCAATAGTACCTATATGACTTTCCTCATAAATTTCAAGCCTATTTTGGTTCCTTGGTGGGTTGCATACAACAGTTATTATAATGCTCTCTGACCCAGTATTTATGCAAGCAACAAGAAATTCCCTGAACTCACTTTCTATAGCCAAGTTTATTTCTTCAACTTGAATCCTCTAACTTATGAGCAGTGCTATCCCTCCACCAGTCCTCTCACATCTTTCAACCCTTAGTATTCTGAAGCCCTTAGGAAAAACTGTGACACTGTTTATGTCCTCACTCAACTTAGTCTCTGTAATTGCTACTATATCTGCCTTACTGTTGTGAATCCTATCTTTTAATTCTACTGCCTTACCAGCTAATCCATCAGCATTTGTGTATAACAATCTTAATGAGGCCCCATCCCCTGATCTTCTGTCATTATCTTCTTTATCTCCCCTTTGTCTGGAAGTATTCTGTAACGAAAATTTTTCTTCTCTTCTTCATTTCTTTCATCATTTAACCTTCTTGCCTCTTGCAACAAGTTTTTGATCTTTCCCATCTCTTCCTGTGTTCTGTATCGTCTAATGAACACTTCTTTGCATTCTTGAAGGTCTTTTAGACTTTTTTCTCAACAATATTTCCCTACATGTTTCCCCTCTCTCAAAGGTTACTTTTGTTGGTTTCGGCTTTGCTCTATATCTGCCTTACTGTTGTGAATCCTATCTTTTAATGTAATGGAACCAACAAGAGCCAGGGGTGGGGATGAGCCATCACTACTTGATTTAGTGTTCACAGATAATGTGTGTGTGTGTGTGTGTGTGTGTGTGTGTGTGTGTGTGTGTGTGTGTGTGTGTGTGTGTGTGTGTGTGTGTGTGTGTGTGTGATTACCTAATTGTGCTTACGGGAAA